>PVLA01005474.1:27086-145926 GCA_004027455.1 Hydrochoerus hydrochaeris
GGCAGCTGTGAAGCTATCATGCCACTCCCTACATTTTTTTCCTTATCACTTATGGGAGTATGGCAGGCCCTGTGAGGATAGTGCCTGTCTTGGGTCAAGGACTCTTCATATGAATCCAACCAGGCCTTACCCGTCATGGGCCTGCAGGACAACAATTGGTCCTGTGCCTGTTTTAGGCAGCCGGTGGCGTAACATATGTGTCCTAGTTGCCCATCTCTGGCTGCCTGTCCAGTGTCTCAGGGAAGTTGTCTCACAGGAATTTTGTAAATCCTCCTCCATGAGCTCTTTCATTTAAAGCTTTTGTATAAACTCTCTCATACTACTCACAGAAGGTAAAATTTCACAATTAGTTTTCACAAAGGGGTTATCTAGAGGGTTTTTAGTAACTCCTCTGGAGTTTCTATTTTCGATTTCATATTGAGTATTGCATGAAAATATATATATGTGAATTACACAAATTACAATTATCAGTACAAAACATTCCAAGATCCCCGCACCCAATTCCCACATGCAGTGTCCTTTTCCTAGAGAAGCGATTCCTTGAAGCACTCTCCTCCACCCATGGACCTTGTCACAAGGCGTGGATGGACTAGGATGCGGCATGGACGGAAAAGGGTGCCGCAATTCTAAAAAAGGAGATTGAAGAGGATATTAGAAAATGGAAGGATATTCCTTGCTCTTGGCTAGGAAGAACCAACTTTATGAAAATGGCCATAATCCCAAAACTGTTATGCAGATTCAATGCAATCCCAATCAAAATACCATTGACATACCTTACAGATCGAGAGAAAATACTT
The DNA here is from genome assembly GCA_004027455.1 of Hydrochoerus hydrochaeris. Lineage (NCBI taxonomy): Eukaryota > Metazoa > Chordata > Mammalia > Rodentia > Hydrochaeridae > Hydrochoerus > Hydrochoerus hydrochaeris. The sequence goes on from PVLA01005474.1 coordinate 27,884, forward strand.
CTAAAATTCATTTGAAAACAGAAGAAACCTAGAATAGCAAAGGAGATTCTGGGCAACAAGGCAAGACAGGAGGCATCTAAATTCCTGACTTGAAGTTATACTACAAAGCCACAGTGGTAAAATCAGTATGTCACTGGTAAAGAAATACACCTGAGGATCAATGGAACAGATTAGAAGATGCAAACACAACTACAAAGACACTCAGCCACCTGATATTTGACAAAGGGGCTAAATATGTTCACTGGAAGAAGGATAGCCTCTTTAATAAATGGTGTTGGAAAAATTTGCTCTCCAAATGCCAAAGACTGAAACTAGACCCATGCTTATCACCATGCACTAAACTAAAATTTGATCAAAGGTCTAAATGTTAAAAGAGAGACACTAAATCTACTGGAAAATAGGGTAGGTATAAATCTTGGAGACACAGGGGTAAACAGAGAATTCATGAACAAAATGCAAACTGCACAGGAAACACTTCAAGGAATCAACTGGGATCTCATATTATTGAAAAGGTTTTGCACTTCAAAAGAAATCATCAACAGAGTGAAAAAGAAACCCAAAGAATGGGAAAGAATTTTAACCAGCAACCCCTCAGACCAAGGAGTTATATCTAAAGCATATAAAGAGTTAAAAAACATCAGCCCCCCCACAAATTCAAAGACCCTCTACAAAAATGGACATCTGAGATGAACACACAGTTTTCAAAGGAAGATATACAAATGGCAAATAAATACATGAAGAAATGTTTACCATCATGTGTCATTAGAAAAATCAAATTAAAACAACATTGAGATTTCATCTAACTACAGAAAGAATGGCTGCCATCAAGAAATCAGCTAATAAAGAATGTTGGCGAGGCTGTGGGTAAATGGAACACTGCTCCACTGTTGGTGGGAGTGTAGACTGGTGCAGCCACTATGGAAATCAGTATGGAGATTTCTCAGAAGACTAGCATTGAAAGTTCCATTCAATCCATCTATTCCCCTCCTATTTATTTTCCCAGAAAAACTGAAAAGATCATGTCACAGTGATATATGTGCACCCATGTTTATAGCAGCACAATTTGTAATAGCTAAATCTTGGAAAAAACCAAAATGCCCATCTTGAGGCCTTTATAGGTAAATGGCGGCAACTGGAGACTATCCTCATAAGTGAAATAAATAAGAATCATATTTATAAATATCACATTGTCTCCCTAGTGTAACAAGTAATAAAAACTGTAGCAGTGATAAGATCCAAAATGTGTAATACCTATTGTAAAAAATAAAGGGAGAGAAAGTGCTCTAAAGGTTATAACTGCATGTGTGTTTAAGTGTGTAACATAGATAACCATATTACTAAGTTTGTTGGATCATTGAACAGAACAGTTTGCACTCTCATTGTTGTCCACTTTCTATGCTTTAATTTTGTGACTTGAACAACTATTTCTAAGATGACAATATTTAATTTATCAACTAGTGATTCCTTAGCCTTAATTTTTTGAACTTCTGTATTATTTGTACCCTTTTTTCTGTTTTGCTTTTCTTTGGATAAATTTTTATACTAAAGCATATTCTGCTTTATTTTTTCTGTGGTATACCTATTGCATTTGTGTTAGTTTTCTGGTATTTTCCCACAGCTTTTGAAACTTTTGTTTCTGTGCTCTTCTTATGTTTTTGTTTCTATTTGGATCATTTCTATTGGCCTATTTTCTAGTTTTCTGATTTGTTGCTTCAGTTTAATTGAGATGAACTGTTTACACTGGTGAATAACACAATGAAGAAATTTTCTATCTATAAGATTTTAAGTTTTGAATTTCCATTTAATTCTTTCATAATAGCTTCCATCTCTCTGCTTGAAATCTTCATTCAGTCATACTATACTGTCTTTTGCTCAACTTTAATTTAACTGAAGCAATATAAAATATCCTTTGTGTCAGACATGGTGGGGCACACCTGTAACCACAGCATCCTGGGAGGCCAAGGCAAGTGCAAGCCCAACTAGGGTAATTTAGTAAGACCCTGCCTCAAAATTTAAAAAAATCAAAATTAAAAAAAATGGACTAGAGGTATAGCTCCATGTGAAGGACTAGGTTCAATCACCGATAACACATACATGAAAATATTGCTTCATTGCTCTGTTGTTGGTGTCATCTCAATGCCTGTGTCTTGGTTACTTTTCTCATTCCTGAGGCAGATTAAATTTGAGTGTCAGATACTCAAATTTAAAAGAGGAAAAGTTTATTGTAGCTCAGAGTTTGTAGAGGCTTCAGTCCAAGTCAGCTGGCTCCAAGGCATAGTAGAATAGCAGAGGAGTATTGCAGAGGAAAAACAACCCATGGCAAAGCAGGGCAGACAGAAGTCAGCAAGCAACAAATGACAAGAGACAACAACATCCCTCTTTCGATTTTGTGCATTCCATCCAGGAATGGTGTACACTCACACTCAGGCTGGGACACCCTTAATCCTAGCATTGCACCATTAACCCCATCATCACTTCCTTATTCACAACATCACACACCCTGGATCCAGCCACATCTGAAAAACGCCACCTATGACCTATGACCACAGGAGGTTTAGAGGGGCTTCTAGATACATGCCATACCAGTCTGGTGATGTTTGCTACTGTATTTCCTGATCATGGTTCACTTTTGCTTTTTTATTCCAGTTTTGTAACTTTTGTTTGAATGTTGAATATTGTTTAGAGAGAGGTAAATGGTACTTACACGTGGATCACATATTGCTTTGTTAAGCTATTATCTGGAGCAGTTTAAATAAATCTAGTTGATAATAAAACTGGATTTAGTTTTACCGTTGCAGTTTTATTTTTTGTACTACAAACTTAAAATTCTTGCAGTGGTAGGATGCTGTTAGTATTCAGTTCATGTGGGCTCTTCAGTATCAGAAGTATTTTGTTCATGTTTGCCTGCTTCTCACTCAGCTTTTAATAGACTCTGCATAGATCTGTCACTTGAATTCTCTCTGTATACATCTACCCCTCCTCAAGAGCAAAGGATTCACTATTGATTGTAATTTGGTGTGGGGCTCATCATGGGACTGTGTAGGGAGAGAATTTTCAGTTCTCTTTACCGAGATGCACTCTTTGGCTATGTGTGCCTAAGGATGTCTCAGCTTTCCTGTCTTCCTACCCCTATGGCAACCAAATTCTTTCTAGTATCTGAACAAGACCTCAGATGGGAGTATGTTTTCTGGTTCTTTCACACAGATATAGCCTTTTGATTATATTCTTCCCAGAAGTAAAAATTCTTGGAAGCAGTGGTAAGAGGATTTCTTGTCTTTTTCCTTCTTCGTAGGTTATTTATTATTACTTGGTATAAGCCTATGTTGGATTAACTAAAGGTCAACGTTAACACCCATCTGAACTGAATCAGCATGATGTTGGGTATGGAAGGCCCACCTGAGGATTGTTGCCAACAGCATAAAAGGAGAACTGTAGGGGAAGATGAGGCACTATTGATTCTCCCAGAGAAACTTATTACTCTGACTTTCCTGATATGAACTCAGATGCTATTATCAGAGGAGCTCTGATCCTCACTGTTTCTGAGGCTGGCTGCATTTCTCTTTGAGAGTCCCTACCTTGAGTGCTATTTTCTGGCTCCAGTGCAGATCCCTCAGTCTGGTGGCACAGATCCCTCATCCCCCTGAAGCAAACTTTCTACCTTTCACCACTGACCTTTGGGCCTTCCCTGTGCAGATCCTTGATACAGACTTGTGTGATGCATTGTTGTGGGCTCTAGTCCTCCTGCTGGACTCATGTAGAACATTGCTGTGGGATCCAAGCCCTCAGCTGGATTCTATGGGTCTCTAGTGTATGGACAGATCTCCCACACTGTTTTGCATTTGATTATTTGAGTGAATATTATAAAATAATCCTATACATTCTGTGTCCTGTATTAAATCTTTTCCCTTGTAAACTCAGACTACAACAAGCCCCTGGGTGTCCCGTACTTCCTACCATGGAAGTTTACTTTTGCTTGTGACATTGGAAAAAAGCGTTTCCTACCTCTCTCCCAGGTATAAATGGCTTTGCTTCTCTCCCACATCCTCAAAGCAATGAATCTTAGCTGAAAAGGCTTTAGATCTTTTACTCAGTGGTGGTTTCACCAGCACTGCTTCTCAGCATTGTTTTCTATCTTTCAACCAGAAGCAATGCATCTTGGCCTGGGCTCTAAATTAGTATTCCCTGCTAGGAGAGAGGTCTAGGAATTAAGCAATATTTCATATATGTTCTCTTGGATCTCCTTTCCATTTCCATTGTATTTCTTTTGAGTACCTAGCAAAGACTCATGGAAAAGACCTTGAGAGGGAGTATAGATCTGAGATAGTCTTCACAATCACACTTGGTTTTCAGGAATATGTTAATAGTTTAGCATCATCCTCACTTGATTTTATGCAGGACATCTCTTCATCCTATGCTTTACCAAGGTGAAACACTTTGTGTATACCTCTTCCTATGGTAGGCTTAGCTTCATTTTATAGTGTCTTCAGACTTTCAACTGTATTCAAAGTGCTTATCATTTTGTGCATTATCTTGTTGTCCTCTTTTTACTGCATAAATACTCATTTGGGTGGATTTTCTCAATCTTAGCACTGTTATGACATCTTTGGAAGATTATATAACATAGATAAAGTGAGTATCTAATAGTCATGGTTTTCCAATTGTTTATCAGTATAGGGAGTAATTTTTGAAGCTAAAATATGAAATGAAAATGTCATCTATATCCTAGGGAGATATATGCCATATATCTCCTAGGGAAAGAAATACATTGATAGGAATTAGATTTTTTTCACCATGTAGAAAATGTAATTCTGAGTAAGCAGGTTTTAGGATTATTAATATATATATATATATATATATATATATATATATATATATATGGGACTAGGAGACATCTAGAATACAAAGAGGCCAAATGGAGACTTTGCACAGCCCTTAGTATATGACTTATAGGGAAAAGAATGCAATGTACATTCAGGTAAAATAATAGTGTGGCACATTTTTTAATTTTACCTCTGCTGTTCATTGTTTCCTAATTTCCACAATTCCCTGAAGAATACATACAACTTGAGTAAAGACAGAAGGAAGTAACCATATACATTCATTGAAGTTTTGCCTTACAACATTCCATAACTAAAGTATAGCAAATCAGTGTCGTGCTCCAAACTAAAGCATGTGTAAAGTATAAAAACATTACTTTATTGTTTGTATCTGGGTGTCCACCCCAAAGTTTCAGGCACTCACAGGAGGGGCTTTTCAAAGGTTTTTGGATCTAAGGTATGTGAATGAGGATTAGGGTATGTGACTGTGGATTAAGAATGTGATAATTGGGTTGGTCCACTGATTGATTTAGTGTTGTGCTGGGTGTCCATAATACCATTTAAAAGGCCTGTAGCCTGGATGGAATAAAAAGGAGAGAGGCTTGCCTCACTGCTGCTTCCACTTCTTGCTGCTTATTGCCTTCTACCTATCCCATCAAGAACTGTTTCTCCTCTGTGATGCCCCTCTGCCAAGCCACCCTTCATTGGAAACAGCTGAATATGACTCAAACCTTTATAAACAGTGAGCCAAAATAAATCTTTCCTCCATTCACTTGTGGGTGCCAGGAAATCTGTTCCAGCATCATAGAAGTAACCAAACACTGTGATATTTATTCTTTTCTGATACCAGTTTTACTTACAGAGTAAATGATTCTATCTAGTCATTAAAAATTGCCTATAAAGAAGGTATAGTGGTACATGCCTGTAATCCTAGCACTCAGGAGGCTAAGCAAGGAGGATTGCCTCAAGTTTGAGGCTAATGTGGGCTACACAGTGACTTCTAGGCTGGCCTGAAATACATAGAAAGACACTGTCTCAAAAAAAGCCCATAAAACATCATTGTCTAAGTATTTCAGTTATTTGTCTAATGTTGTTATGCAAGTAGGAATAGCTCCATATTATTGCTGGGCTATGAGGGAAAAGAAAGAGGAAAGCCTTTAAAGATGCCAGCCTTCTCATTAAAAAACACTAAAATCAAAACAAAAATTTATACACTTGACAAAATATAAGCAAGAAAACAAGCAAATAAGAACCATCACTTTAGAAACATAAAAGTACTACCAAGATATAAAGGAGTTGCTGAGTGTAGATCAAAGGGAAAAGTGGAGATAAAGAGGAAAGCCTGAAGTGATTCTGCTTCAAGGGGATACTTGACACATATGAGTGCTTATATATATCAGGATATATGTAAAAGAGGGTGAATAGGTGAAGTTTCTATAACAGCAAAAATTTGGAAACAACCTTGTTGTCAGTCAATAGAAAAACAGATAAATTTTGGTATAAGTGACAAAATAAGGTACAATTGACATGGTTTATAGTTAAATATACTAGTGTGCTACATAATGTTTAAGAACTAGCCCTCTAAAAGAAAAATCTCTGATTTACACATGTGCCAATTTTTATGACATAAGTACTCCTACCATGGCCAAATTCAAGATACCAGTGTAATGTCACTTGACCTGGGCATGGTAAGATATGCATGTAATCAGCTCTCAAAAGATGGTATGAGTCAGCCCCAATATTCCACTAGCTAAATGTAGCAATGTGTATGAATTTGACAGATACTAATGTTGAGCATAAAAATCAAGAAAGTAAAAAACTTAAATATGACTTTAAAATTATAAAATATAAAAAAGGCAAAATTTTAAAACCTATTTTTTCAAACAGGAAGCATATTGCTGGCTGTTATGGCTTTGGTTTAGATGTCCTCCCAAACCTCACGCAGTTTTAGATGGGGCTTTTATGGAGGTGGCTGAATCTAGAGTGTGTGATTGATTCATGGTGCAATGTTAGAATTAAGGGTGCTGAAAAAGAGTATGTGATTACTGATCAGTCCACTGATTAGATTGATACCACCCTAATTCTGGTATACATACAATATAAGGGACAGAAAGAGGCTTTCTCCCTTTTTCCCTTGTTGCTTTTGCTGTATTCCACTGCTTTGAACTAGTTCTCTTCTGGTTGCCTCTCTGCATGCTCTGCCTTGGAGTCAGCTGATTATGGACTGAAATCTCTACAGACTTTGAACTAAATAAACCTCTTTGCCCTTTATCTTTGAGTGTTGAATATTTTGGCTTAGCAATGAGAGAAAAGTAACCAAGACAGTGGCAAAACTGTAAATGAAAGAAATGCAAAATTTTGAAAAAGACAAGATATTAGTCTACTTGTGTGCATGTGTTGAGATGGGTGAACACAGTAGATTATGTCCTAGAAGCTTCTGGCAAGTTTCTGTTTCTTGACCTGTGGAGTATTTACACAGAGTTTGTTTTACAGCAAGCTGTTAGATCATATATTTAGGTTTTGTGCTATTTTCTTTCTGTTATAGTGCACAATATTTTTAAATGATGAAAGAGATTCTTTTGTCAAAGGGATGCTGTAAAGGTTCAAGAAGCTTTTCTAAACACTACCAGAGAGTTATTCACTCTCATAATATAAGTCACTTAAGGGGTTCTCTCAACCAAATTTCCTCAATTCCACAAAGTACATGAACACTATCAGTTAAAGGAAAATTTCTTATAAAATGAAAAGAAACAGAAAGCAAAAGTAAAAACATCATGTTTATTTTCAGAGTTACTCATTTCAATCTAGATATATTTTTTTTACTCCATTATGGAGGAAAAAACCACATCTTGTATCATCATCTGAAACTTAATTTGTTTTCTTTTTTATACTGAAGGTAAAAATTTCTACAGCTAGAAAGATCAATCCAAAATAATTTATTCTGATAAATGCCACCCCACTCCAACACTATCTAACCCATTACTTTGTTTAAAGCTTTTAGAAGATTTTATAACTGTCTCGAATTATCTCATATTCTTCCATTGTGTTTATATTGATCATTAGAGTAGTGCCTTCAATCTAGGACTTGAGCATCTTGTCTGCCATTGTATCCTTCATGGTAGGAAACTGCTAGCTTACACAGACATCAGTAAGATGATGAACAGGAATTTTTATTCCTCTTCCCTTGAGAAATCATGATTTTGGCAACAACTGCATATAGTCAAAAATACCTCTGTGAGAGCTAAGGAGCACTTAGTGGAGATATCTCATTACCCTGTTGGAGCAAAATATGTGAATAAAAGCACTAAAATAAGATGAGAAGAACAGTTTCCTTTTACTCATGTCATTCCTCTTCCAAGGCTGCACAGCTCAGTGCCAAATGAAAATGCTTTGACCTTCCATGGAGGAAATGAAAATTTAGCAAATACTTGCCTTCCCAATGTCTGTGGGACCCTGCTCAAGAAGCCTACTTATGCCTCACATCATATAGACCACTCAAGGAACTGGCATGGCTAAATAATACAGGTACACATAGAAGTAGAAAAAAAAAGAGATGTACACCAGCAGGAATGGGAACATGAAACTCAACAAAGAGCTACAGTTTCTACTAACTACTACACAATTTCCACCTAGAAAATTGTCCACAAAAATCATAGACTTCATACAACATGTTACCTGTAGTATTCCACAACTTCATAAAAACATATATCCAACATTCTGTACATTACTCACCATACCTAATGTCCCACATGTGCCCCAGAGATGGTGCAAACAAGCCTCTACATGTCCTGCACAAGCACATTGTTTTAGTTTAGTTTTCTAGCTGCTGAGACAAAATACCCAACACCCACATGTGAAAGAAGGAAAGGTTTATTTTGGCTCACAGCTTGTAGAGGTTTCACTCCATTGTCTGTTGCTTTCAAGATAGGGTAGCATGGCAGAGGGGTAAAACAGATAAGAAAAAATACTTGATATGCAGGCACAAAGCAGCTAGTCTGCTTTCCCTCTCTCCCTTTATGTTTCATTCAGGCTATTGATATCATCCACTCAGAGTGGGTCTTCCCTTAGCCACATCCAGAACTATTTTAATTCCAAATCAGTGGACTAATTTATTACCTTAATTCCCAGTATCACATACCCTAGATCGAGTCAGTTCTAAGAAGCCCCATCTATGAATACATGAGGCTTTAAGGGGACATGTAGATACAAACCATAAAACACACAGACATCCAGTTTGAATTAGAAGGTGCTTAACTTTGAGCACTTCATGGTATTGTCATTGGGAAAATAAACAGGAAGCTAAAAGTACCAGATCCAGCTTTTCGTTACTGAGAAAAGCTATAAAATACTAAGATTTCTTCCTCAAGAGAGAACAAGAGAAGCAGAGTTGTGTATACATAGAAAAGATCTGAGTGAGCCCTACATTCTCTAGCTAGGTGAAGCTTTTTTTTCCCCAAAGTCAAACAGTAAAAATTAGAAGACATACATTACTGATTTTTTCAAATGACAGAAACACAATACTCCAAGGAATGTGAAAAGTCAAAAAAACATGACATCTCCAAACACAAATATTTTCCAGTAACTGATTACAGATAAATGGTTATCTATGAATTGTCTGACAAAGAATTCTAAATAATTGTTTTAAAGATCAGTGAGATACAGGAAAACACAGATACTCCACTCTATTTAAATAAAAATAATACATGAACAAAATGAGTGGTTCAAAAAATAAATATAGCATAGACTCACACAAAAGAACCAAATAGGAATTCTGGAGACAAAAAATAAAATGAATAAAATTTTCACAAACAAATTCAATCAACCAGAAGAAAGAATTTCTGAACTCAAAAACAGGCTACTTGAAAATCTCAGAGATGGAGGAAGAAAAAATATAAGAATGGTACAAAATCATTTATGATATAGCATCAAACCAAGATACAATTATGGGAGTCTCTGAAGTATAAAAAGAAGCAGGAAGACTATTTAAAGAAATAATTACTGAAATTTTCCCAAAACTTAGGTAGAATAACATATGGATATGTAAGTTCATGAAACTTAATGATCTCAAGCATAATCAACCCAGAGAAAATTGCAGGAGGATCCATTATTATAATCATACTGTCAAAAGTTAAAGACAGAAGATTTTGAAAAAGGAAAAGAAAAGCAATTAAAGACAGGGAACCTTCCTAAGGCTATAAACATATTTTTTAGCCAAAATTTTACAGGCCGAGACAGAATGCAATAATATATTGAAAGTGAAACAAACAAGCAAACAAACAAAAAAATCTGTCAACCAATTGTAATATACTGGGCAACCAGGCAAACCTGTCCTTCAGAAATGGAGAAATAAAGACTATCCAAAAGAGACAAAAGCTGAAGGAGTTCATTACCACTAGATCCATCTAATAAGAAATGTTAAGGTGAATTCTTCAAGTTAATGAAAAAGTATCATGAAAGCATAAAAGTATGAAACTCATTGGTAACATCAAATATAGGGTCAAATTCAAAATATGCTAATAATGTAATGGCAAATGCTAAATCATTTTCTACTCTAATTAAAAGCCTATAAAAGTTAAAAACAAAAGTATTAAAAATAATGGTAGCTATACATATTTGTCAGTAGAAACAGTACAAAGAGATGTAAATTGTGGCATTAAAAACAACAAAATGTTGGAAAAGGCAGAATTAAAAATATAAAGTTAGCATATGTAATCAAAATTAAGTTCTTTTTGTTTTTGTGGCTCTGACAATGCAATGAGCTACATCCTCATACCTTTTTTATTTTATTTTGAGCTCAAACGTGCAAATTTCCTGCCTTGGCCTCCAGAGTACTGGAATTAAGCATATGCATCACATGCCTGGTTGAAGTTATCAGCACAAAATAGACTGCTAATGTATTTGAAGCAAGCCTCATGGTAATCACAAGGAAAAATTCACGCATAAAATGAATTTGGAAGCGTTCCTTCTTTAATTTTTTGGAAGAATTTGAGAAGTACTGCTATTTCTTATTCTTTAAATATGTGGTTTAATACACTAGTGAAATCATGTCCTGGGTTTTCTTTGTGTGTGTGTGTGTGTGTGTGTACGCTAGGGAATAAACTCACAACGTCACACTTAATCAGGCAAGCACTTAAACCAATGAGCTAAATCCCTGGCCATATCCTGGCTTTTCTTTGACAGGAAGTTTAATTCAATTTCCCTTCACATTATTGGTCAGTTCATATTTTCTGTTTCTTCCTTATTCAGTTTTGGTAGGCTTTGTGTTTCTAGGAATTAATACAGTTCTTCATTTATCCAATTTGTTGGTATATAACTAAAAAGTAGTCTCTTATGACACTACGCAATTATAGGGTATGAGTTATAATAGCTCCTCTTTTATTTACATTGGAAAATTTTCCTTACCTCATATATTTAAGCAGTTTATTCTTTTTGATGTTATTTTAAATGGGATTTACTTATTAGTTTTTTACTTAGTTTATTATTAATATAGAGAAATGCAATGTTTTACATATTGATTTTTTAATCAATTACATTTAATTACATATTAATTTTTTAATTAATTTAATAAAATTAAATTAATTTTATTAATTTAGATTTTTTTCTTGTTTAGTCTAGTTTCTTGTTTACTTTTCTTATCATATTTTTAAAAAATAGTTTTGTTGACCTGTTATCTTGTTTTTCTAGGTCTATTTCATTTATTGCTACTCTGATATTTACTATTTGTGCCTTTTTTTAAATTGGCCTGTTTCTTCTCTTACTAGTTCTTTGAGTATGAACTTAGGCTGTTGATTTTGAGATCTCTCATTGTTTATTTGTTCATGTTTTATTTTACTGAATTTATTTAGCTTTTTGTTTTTGTTTTGTTTTGTTTAGTTTTTTTGAGACAAGGTCTCAATATGTAATTCAGGCTGACCTTGAACTTACTATGTAGACCAGGCTGGTTTCGGACTTGTGATGATCCTCCTGCCTCTGCTTCCTGAGTGCTGGAATTACAGGAATGAACCACTATGCCTGGCTGTTTATTTTTTCTTCATGTAGACATTTATCACTATAAACTTTCCTCTTAGGACTTCTTTAGCTGCATCCTATAAGTGTTGAACATTGTATTTCCATTTTTCTTCATCTCAAGATTTTAAATAATTTTATTTTTATTTCTTCTTTGACTCATTTCATGATGCCAGCATTAGTTTTACCAAATCAGGAAAAAAATGATGGGAAAATAAAATTATAGACCAGAAATATAGATGTAAAAAATCTTCAACAAAATACTAGCAAACTGAATTTAAAAACTTATACACCATGATCAATGGACATTTATTACTTGGATGTAAGGAGAGATTCACATATGTAAATCAGTAAGTATAATATACCGCATTAACAAAAGGAAGGACAAAAGCCATACAATCATCTCAGTAGATGCAGAAAATGTATTTGCAAAATCCTACCTCCTTTAATGATTAAAAAAGAAAACCTCAAAACAAATTAGGTATAAGAGGACTGAACCTCAATGGAAAAAAGACTATATATAAATCCATAGCTGAAATCATTCTGGTGAAAGCTTTTCCTCTAAGAACAAGACCAGGATATTATTTCACCACTTCTACTCATTATAATTAATACTTGACATCCCAGCCATAGGAATTAGACAAGAATTAAAAGACATTCAAATAGGAAAGGAAGAGATAAAATTATCTCTATTTTCAAGGTATATTAAAGAAAACTCTAAAGACTTCACTAAAAAACTATATGAACTATTAACAAATTCAATAAAAATAAAGGATAAAAAATCAATATGTAAAAACATTACATTTCTCTACATTGATAATAAACTAAGTAAAAAATTAATAAGTAAATCCCATTTAAAATAACATCAAAAAGAATAAATTGCTTATATATATGAGGTAAGGAAAAATTTCCAATGTAAACTATAGAACATACCTGCAAGTAAAAAGATACAAATATTGGAAAGATATCTCATATTCATTGACTGGAAAAATTAATATTGCTAAAATTTCTGTCATCTAAAACAATTTAAAGATTCTAGGTAATCTCTAGTAAAAATTTTGCTATTTCCCACTAGAAGAGAAAAAATTCTAGTATTCATATGAAACCAGAAAATTCTTTTTATCACTTATGACTCAATGTCTTCCCACAAAGCCTTATGCACTTATATATAGGCCTTTGGGGAGCTGATCAAATCACAGGTGGGTGTTGCTGGATCAGTTTACTAATGAGTTTAGCATAGTTCTAAATGTGGATGATTGACTTACTGAAGAAGGAAAACACATCCTAGATATGATTGGTATCAAACAATAGTCTTGTAGTAGGAATAGAATAAAAGGGCAAAGGGAGGCTCACTGCTTCCTGCCTCCTGTCTCCCTTGCCATGGACTGTTTCTGTTCTGCCATGCCCCTCTGTCATGCTGCCCTGCCTTGAACCTCTACAAACTGAGCAAAATAAACCTTTTCTCTTTTAATTTGCTGGTGTTCGGTACTATGTCTCAGTGATGAGAAAGTAAATAAGACAATCTTTTTATTTTCTTGGTGATGGAAATCCATCCTAGGACTTTGTGCATTTTAGGCAATTACTATGCCACTGTACTACATTCCAGCCTAATGCCAAATCAATCTTTTTTAAATAAAGTACCTGAGACTGAACCCAGGGCCTTTGCACTGAGTTACATCCTCAGTCCTTTTCTGATATTTTTGTTTCTTTGTTTGTTTGTTGAGGTTTTTGGAAACATGGTCCCTCAAAATTACTGAAACTCCTAGGCTAAGCTTATGCTCTTGAGCCTCTTGTCTTAGCTTCCCAGAGTGTTAAAATTAGCAACAACAATCCTGACCAAGAACAAACATGATAGCACAGTATTTCCTGAGTTGAAAATATATCAAAAATATATTACTATAAAGGAATCAAAATATCATGTCATTGTCATGTAAACAGCCACACTAACAAATACAATAAGGTTTAAAGGTTCAGAAATGAATCCCTGCATTTATGGTCAACTGGCTTTTGATAAAGGTGGGAAAATATACGTTGGGAAAAGGAATTTTCCTCAATAAATGTTTTGAGAAAACGGAATTTCCATATGTATGATAATGAAATTGGATCCTTATATCATATTATATAGAAAATTCAACTTAAAATAGATTAAAGACATAAACCTAAGAACAGAAACTGTAAAATTCCTAGAAGAAGGCATAGGGAGGTAAAAGGGAAAGGGGAAATATCTCTTTGACACTTAACTGATCAGTTATATTTTGCTTATGACCTCTGAAACACATAGATTAAAACTTAAAACATACAAGCAGGATTGTGTCAAATTAAAATATTTCTCTACAACAAAGAAAGCCATCAAAAATTAAACAGATGACATAAGGACTTGGAAAAATATTTGTAAACCATGCATCAGATGAGGAACTCAACTCAATAGCACGAAAACAATCCAATTAAACAATAAGCAAAGGACCTAATTAGATGTTTCACCAAAGAAAACATACAGATGGCCCACAGGTACCTGAAGATATGTTCAACACTAAATCAGAAAAATGCAAATTAAAACTACAATCACGTATCCACTTATACCTGCTAGAATGGCAATTATCAAAATGACAAAAGGTAGTAAAAACATGGAAAAGTATGCTGTTAAATGGAATGTAAATTGATACAGCTGTTACAAAAAGCAGTAAAGATGTTTCTCCCCAAAATAGAAACAAAACCACCATGTAATCCAAAAATCTCACTTCTATGTATATATTCAAAGCAGTAATTGAAAGCACCATCTTAGTTAAAATATAGAAACAAACTAAATTGTTTTCTTAACTAATATCTCATGTTTATATTTATAGACTATTAAGAATATCATTTTTTAATTGCTTCTTGGCCTTTTAGCTAAGATCAAGTGAAGAATTTCATTTTATCTCACTTTCCAACTAATAATAACAATATACTAAGAATTATATTGAATGTTTATGCTAATTTTGTTTCTAGTCAAGAACAGTTATGCCTTTCCATCTGAACAAAAGTATCTTTAAGGCCTTCTGCAAATTTTCAACTTTATTGGTATGCATTTTTTGGCTTATTCTTGGGGAATAGAATTGCTGTTTATTACACATGAGCTCTTACATTATAAGCAATGACTCTTATATATATATATATATATATATATACTATTATTTTTATAATTAATTTTGCAACTATCTTTTGTAATGAATAATTATGAAGTACACAAGAAACTAAAAACTGGCTGCATAAAAGTAGTCTGTAGAAATTAAATCCTAAAGATAATCACCAGATACTGACAAGTCACTCTGTTTAAAACAGGGAAGAAAGCATTACCATATCAATCATAAACTATTTAATCCAGCATTTGAGTCCTTAAATGTGAGGATGGTGATGAGATTAGAATTTAAACAAAATAAGTAACAAAGTAGAAAGAAGTCTAGAAAAAGATCTGATCTTACCATTATAATTTGTCCCCACTAAAACTCATGCTGAGGCTTAATTTCCAATGCAACTTTATTGAAAGATGGTAGAATCTTTAAGAGGAAATTATGTCACAGATACTCTATTTTATGAAGAGATGAATAAGCTCTTGTAAGAGTAGACCTTTTGTATTTCTTACCAGTTCTAAAGAATCCCAAATTATTCCATGTGGTAGAGAAGTTTTCCCAGCATCATCTTTGTAAACACTAAAACAGTAGCTTTTTTAGTACTCTGGACTGCAAAAACTGTATTTCCATGCTAATTCAAATCTTAAAGCTCCAGTAATCCCTAATTTTACAGTGAATATTTATAAACATTCCACTATCAGTTTAACGGAATGAGATTTTAAAATTCATTTTTATTCTCCAATGAGGAACAGCTCCAGAAATTTAGGAACTTGTCCACCAGAGTAGACACAATTTATGAGCAACAGTTCTAAATTGTTTGGATGTTTGTCATGTCTGAGTTGAAAATGCAAATGAGTGAGTTGCTAGCTCTATAAATCTGGTACATGAATATTTTATATTTGCATTGAGAAAAGCATCTTTTACCATTTTAAAAATAAATCAGCACTGAATAAGCCTCGATACCTGCTCTGGACAAAAAAAGGATATAATTTTTAAAACCCTTAGTACACACACACACACACACACACACACACACATGCACACACATACACACACATGCACATGTAACTGGATATTGAAAGTGAATAAATATGATTGCTAATCTTCAGAAAGATCAACTAAAATGATCTCCTTTGAATAAATATGTATCCTTAGATAAAATTTATAGTCACTAAAATATTATTATCAGTCTTTTAGTATTTACTGCACATTAATTTTTCAACAGACCCTAAGGCATATTATTCACATGCATTCTAAAGGAAATATGAAGTGATATTTTTAGTTGTTTTCTCCAGAAATATGTTAATCAAAATATCTAAATCAGTGTACTGTTTCCCATAACAGGAAGAAAAAAATCTAAACTCAATATGATATCCAGAATGTCTGTTTGGGTGTTTTTAGATTTAATTTTATTTGTTTTAAGATAAGGTCCTCTAAATAGCCCAGACCAGCCTTGAACTTGCAATCCACTTCAGTCTCCTAAGTGGCTGAGATTAGAGACATGTGCTACACCTCAAGTAACATGAAAAAGAAGAGAGGAAATGGCCAATCGCTCTTCTCTTTCTATGTTCAGTTTTCACCAGTTGTGCAGCCATGAACCAAACTGTTCTAAACATAAAAATGTCTCATTCTTTCTTTGACAAAAATAGGTCCAATATTTTGTGTATCATCAGTAAATTTCATCAATTTATTCTCTTTTCTTTAGTATGATTGTATGTGTAGCTACCAAATGGACCGGATCACGGATTGCAAACTCTGTGAGCATTCCTAATATGTTTGTCATTTTTCCCTAAGGGAGGGTGTTAGAACAACATATTTTAGATATGAAATTATGTGTACTAAGTACAGACTCTAACATTTTGCTTTGTAACAGTTATTTGCAGTTTTAACTGTTTTTCCTGTATATATTAAAATGGAGATAAAGGATGAATATCACTGATGCCAGTCAATCATATAATAATTTACTCAGAAAAAGAAAATAAATATTTGGAAAGCTTAATACATCATTTAAATAGAAACTGACAAATGTATGACAATTGTGTTTATGCACATTAATTACTCATACAGGCATTCTATAAATATATGTGCCTGTGATTCCAATGGAGAAATGTGATGGCTGAATAAATTTGTTCTCCAAAGACATCAAGAATTCCCTTGCTGACAGATTTCCAGTTCCACTAGACTTTTCTGCTTCGACATCCTTTGCACTCCCATCCCTTTAACTCCCCAACTGGTTAGATTAACTCCCCTTGCTTAGTTTAACTCTAGCATGTTTGGAAATAGTTGATCTTCTATAGTCTGACATGAAATGGAATTCACCATTAGGTAAAATTTATTTACCACAGATTATCAGTGTTCTTTTGGTCTATGGTCCTTGTTTTCCAGTTTATAGAATGAAGCTTTTTTCCTAGCTATGTTCCAGAAATCCCTTTAGGCCTTTAGTACTTGAAAGTCTGCCTTGTACTTTCACTTTTCTAGGAGGGAGGAATCATTTGACATTTGACTTTGACACAGAAGCCTCTTGCTCCTGATTCATAATGGTCAGTTTGCCTTTCTACCTGAGCCAACAAAACCACCCAGACTCCTTGACATGTTCGTTCTACTTATTGGACCATTCACACTCCCTCAGGCTTTCACTTAGACTCTGACATCTTTTACCCATCATTGCAAACTATGTGTAAAAAACAGAGATAGCCAATCCTTGAATCCCACACTTGCCACCAGGTCTAAGCCCATGCTAATCAATTGCAACCCCTGACTGCCATTTTTATGAGCAACCAAAATGCCCCCAGTTAATACCAACTATGACAATATATATAATTGTTCCTTTGGAAATGGCTCTCATCTTACCTCACGAAAATTCTTGTTTCTTCAAACAAGAACAAAACAAAGCAAACTTTCACCAAAGTGGTAGGGAGTGAAAAATTGTGGATAAATGTACCATTGTGTTCTGGAAACATCAGTTCTGAAGCATGTTCCACAGTTCTCAGTTACAGCAGAGTTGAAGTTTTAGTGGCTCACAAGTGTGATTCTTCAATAATTGCCCCTTATTTTATACTTCCAGAGATAAATTCTCAAATAAATTACCTGCACCCAAGTTCTTGTCCTAGAATCTATTTAAAGGAATACAAATAAGACAATTCTCACAATGTGTAAAACACAGATTATCTTGTTCCTTTCAATTAAGACAAAAGCCTAGAGAGACTCTTTTAAAGACAAACAATTTTAGCATAGTAGAAATAAATCCACTCTCCATGTAACCGGTAATCCTCAGATTTCTATATATAATACTCTAGAAAAATTATTTATTAAACTTATAAAATAGACTCCTTTTTTCATCGTTCACACAAAATGAATTTATTTTTTAAAAAGCACCAAAAGATGACATAATTGATAAGAATATAGGAGAACTGGGTTCAGCATATACAAAAATACACGGGATTCATAGCAAGTTGGAGTGTTTTTCTCTAACACAAGTATGCCTTTGATTTTTGGTTTGTTTTTTTTAATTTAAAGAGAAAAAAAAAGAAAAAGGATAGAAATATCTCAGAATTTTTAAAAAAGATAAACAGTAAGAAATCACTAGTTGATAAATTATATATTGTCCTTTTAGAAACAGTTGTTCAAGTTAAAAAATTAAATCATACAAAGTGGATATTCAAGCACTGAGATTTCACACAGATCTGTTCAACAATCCAACAAGAACTTAGAAATATGGTTATCAATCCTACATACTTAAATATACATGCATTTATATCTTTTATAGCACTTCCTATTTCCTCTCTTATTTACAATAGGAATTAAATATTTTTAAAATTTTATTAAAAGAGCAAAACACAAAAAAGGGTAGCCACAATATAGAATTCTAAACGAAAAAAAGAGAAAAAAACACTGAGAAATCACTAGTTGATAAATTACATATTGTCATCTTGGATGTAGTTGTTCAGGTTACAAAGTTAAAGGATACATAGTAGACATTCAAACAGACTACAAACAGTTCTTCTCAAAGATCCAACAAAGATTCAGCAATATGGTCATCCATTTTACACACTCAAATATACATGCAGTTACATTTCTCACAGCACTTCCTTTTTCTCTCTTTTTTAAAATAGCAATTACACATTTTGGGTTTTATTACTCTTATACTTCTTGTTACTATTTACACTAGAGATACAATGTGATATTTATAAATATGATTCTTATTTATTTCAGTAATGAGGATAGTCTCAAGTTGTCTCCATTTACTTATGAAGGCCTCAAGATCATCATTTTTTATAGCTGAGTAATATCCCACTGTATAAAAATGCCACATCTTTTTCATCCACTCTGCAGTTGAAGGGCATCTTGTTGTTTCCAGGATTTAGCTATCACAGATTGTGCTGCCATGAACATGGGTGCACATACATCACTGTGACATGAACTTTCCAGTTCTTCTGGGAAACTACTGAGGAGGGGAATAGCTGCATTGAATGGAATTTCCAATCCTAGTCTTCTGAGAATTCTGCATATGGATTTCCATAATGGTTGCACCAGTCTACATTCCCACCAACAGTGGAGCAGTGTTCCTTTTTCCCCACAGTCTGGCCAACATTTGTTATCAGCTGATTTCTTGATGGCAGCTATTCTTTCTGGAGTGAGATGAAATCTCAATGTTGTTTTAATTTGCATTTCTCGAATGACCAGTCATGGTGAACATTTCTTCATGTATTTATTTGCCATTTGTATATCTTTCTCAGAATGGTATGTTCATCTCAGATGCCCATTTTTGGAGAGGGTCTTTGAATTTGGGGGGCTTCAAGTTTTTCAATTCTTTATATGTACTGCATATAAGTCCTTTGTCTGAGGGGTTACTGGCTAAAGTTCTTTCCCACTCTGTGGGTTTTCTTTTCACTCTGTTGGTGATTCCCTTTGAAGTGCAGAAACTTTTCAATAATATGAGATCCCAGTTGATTCCTTGAAGAGTTTCCCGTGCAGTTAGGGTTTTGTTCATGAATTCTTTGCCTACCCCTATGTCTCCAAGACTTCTACCTATCTTGTCTTCTAGTAGATTTAAAGTTTCTGTTTTAATATTTACGTCTTTGATGCACTTAGACTTTAGCTTTGTGCAGGGTGATAGGCATGGATCTAGTTTCAGTCTTCAGCATGTGGAGAGCCAGTTTTTCCAACAGCATTTATTAAAGAGGCTATCCTTCTTCCAGTCGACATGTTTAGCCCCTTTGTCAAATATTAGGTGGCTGAGTCTCTCTGTAGTTGTGCTTGAATGTTATGATCTGTTCCATTGATTCTTAGGTCTATTTCTTTGACAGTACCATGTTGATTTTATCACTGTGGCTTTGTAGTACTACTTCAAGTCAGGAATTGAGATGCCTCCTGCCTTGCCTTTGTTGCCCAGAATTGCTTTTGCTATTCTACTTTTCTTCTATTTCCAAATGAATTGTAGGAGTGTTTTCTCTAGATCTGTGAGGTATGTCAATGGTATTTTGATTGGGATTGTGCTAAATCTCTATAACAGTTTTGGGAGTATGGCCATTTTCCCACTTTTGGTTCTTCCTAGCCAAGAGCAGGGAATATCCTTCCATTTGCTAATATCCTCTTCAATCTCCTTTTTTAGAATAGTATAATTGTCAGCATATAGGTCTTTTCCATTTTTAGTTAGGTTGATTCCTAAGTATTTCATTTTTGAGATGTTATTGTAAAGGGCAATATTTCCATAATTTCTCTCTTAGTGAGTTTTTTGTTTGTGTACAGGAGTGCAATTGATTTTTGAGCATTGAATTTGTATCCAGCTACACTGCTGAACTTGTTTATTACCTCTAGTAGTCTTTAATGGAGTTTTTGGGAACTTCTATATAGAGAATCATGTCATTTGCAAATAGTGATAATTAACTTCTTAGTTTCCTATCTTTATTCCTTTTATTTCTCTCTCTTGTCTGATTGGCCTGGCTAGTGTTTCCAGAACTATGTTGAAAAGGAGTTATGATAGGGGACATTTTTGTCTTGTTCCTGATTTAAAGTGAAGCTTTCAGTTTTTGTCCATTTAGTATAATGTTGGCTGTTGGTTTGTCATAGATGGCCTTTATAAGGTTGAGGTAGACACTGTGTATTCCAAGTTTATGAAAGGTTTTCATCATGAATGTGGGTTGGACATTATCAAAAGCTTTTTCTGCATCTATTGAGATGACCCTGTGGTTTTTGTTTTTCTGGCTCTGTTGATGTGGTGTATTACATTTATTGATTTGCATATGTTAAACCATACCTGCATTCCTGTAATGAACCCCACTTGGTCATGATATATAATCTTCTTGATGATTTGATGAATTCTATTTGCCAGTATTTTATTGAGAATCTTTGTATCAATGCTCATTAGTGAGATTGGCCTAAAGTTCTCCTTTTTGGTTGGATCTTTCTCTGGTTTTGGTATGAGAGTAATACTTGCCTCCAGGAATGATTTAGGGAAGATTTCTGTCTTCTCAATTTCATTGAAGATTTTAAGGAGTATTGGAATCAAATTGTCTCTAAATTTCCTATAGAATTCAGCTGTGAATCCATCAGGACCTGGGCTTTTCTTTGTTGGTAAATTTTTAGTATGTTTTCAATTTGAATAGCTAATATTGGGTTGTTCAAAACTGCTATAACTTTTTGGTTGAGCTTTGGTAGTTCATACGTTTCTAGAAATCTGTCCATTTCCTCTGCATTTTCTATTCTATGTGAGTAGAGATTTTCAAAGTAGGTATTCCTGATCTTTTGAATTTCCATGGGATCTGTAGTAATTACCCATTTTCAATTCTTATTGTGTGAATTTGGTTTTTTCTTTCTTTTTCTTGATAAGGTTAGCTGAGAGATTGTCAATTTTGTTTATTCTCTCAAAAAATAGCTTTTTGATTCATCAATTCTTTGTATTTTTTTAGTTTCAATTGTATTTATTTATGCTCTGATATTTACAATTTCCTCTCTTCCATGAGCTTTGGGTTTATCTTGCTCTTCTTTTTTTAGAAGCTTGAGATGGAGCATTATGTTGTTTATTTGTGCTCATTCTGTTTTCTTGATATGACAATTTATTGCTATATATTTCCCTCTTAAGACTACTTTCATTGCATCCCACAGATTACAGTATGTTGTTTCTGTGTTTTCATTGAATTGTAGGTATTGTTTTTATTTTCTTTAATTTCATCTTTAGCCCAATTGTTGTTCAAAAGTTTTTTGTTTAATTTCCATGTATTTATGCAGGTTTTACAATTTTGTTTGCCATTAATTTCCAATTTCAGTGCGCTATGGTCAGATATTATACATGGGATGATTTCAATACCTTTGCATTTACTTAAGAATGTTTTATGGGATAATATATGGTCTATTTTGGACAATTTTCCATTTGCAGCTGAGGAGAATGTGTATTCTGATGTGGTTGGGTGGAACACTCTGTAAACCTCTACTAAGACCAATTACTCACAGGCATGATTCAGTTCTGTTATTTCTTTGCTGACTTTTTCTCTAGTTGATCTGTCTCTTTGTGACAATGGGCTGTTAAGATCCCCTGTTATTATTGTGCTCTTGTGTATTTGGTTTTTCTTGTCCATTAGTATCTATCTTATACAGTTGGGTACTCCTGTATTTGGTGCATATATATTTATAATTGTCAATTCTTCCTCTTGAATTTTTCCACTAACGAGTATGTTGTGACTTCTTTATCTCTTTTAATCATTTTAGCTTGAATTTCATGTTGTCTGCACTTAGAATAGTTACCCCTGCTTTTTTCTGGGTTCCTGTTGCATGGGATACTGTTTTCTATCCTTTGACTTTTAATCTATGAGTTTCCTTTTGGGTCAGATGTGTTTCTTGTATACAGCATATTGTGGGATCATGTTTCTTGATCCATTCTAACAGCCTATTTCTTTTGATAGGTGAATTCAGACCATTTACATTTATGGATATCACTGATAAGTACTGGCTTGACTTTACCATGTTATGCTCCAGTTGTTTCTTTCTGCTTTTCCCCTTATTTAATTGCTTATCCTACCTGGTGGTGTCTTTTTGCTGTTGTTTTGGGGATTGTGGTTATTTTTATCCCTGTCTAGTATGTCTTTCAGTACTCATTCTAGGGTTGGTTTTGTGGACATGAATTTCTTTTCTTTGTCATGGAAGTATCTTGTTTCTCCATTAAATTTGAATGAAAGTTTTTCTGGGTACATCACTCTGGGTTGAAGGTTGTTTTCTTTCAGGGCTTGAAATACTTCACTCCAAGCTCTTCTTGACTTGAGGGTTTGTGATGAAAAGTCTGCTGTGAACCTAATGGGCTTTCTTTGATAGGTGAGTTGTGTCTTTTCTGTAACAGCTTTTAGTATTCTGTTTTTATGCTGTATGTCTGAAATCTTAATTATTATGTATCTGGGTGTGGATTTATGTTGATTGTGACTATTTGGTGTTCTATATGCCTCACTTATCTACATACCAGATTTTTTCCCCATGTTTGGGAAATTTTCTGCTATTGTATAACTACTTTACATATGTCATTTGCCTGGACTCCTGTATCTTTGCTAATGCCCATTAATCCTATATTGTTGCTCTTGGCATCATCATGAAGCTTCTGGATTGTCATTTCATGCTGCTTTGTTATTTTTAAAAGTCACTAATCACTAATTGTGATCCTATCCTCAGGGTCTGAAATCCTATCCTCAGCTTCATTTAAGCAGTTTTGCATGCTTTCAATAGAATTTTTTGTTTCTTGGATGTCTCATTGAGTTTGTTTCATGAATTCTGCTTGTTTTCTCTATTGTTCATGCAAGGTTCAATTAGTTTCCCATGCTTTTGTACTTTTTTCTCTATTTCTTCTTTAGCTGCATTCAAAAACTCCTTTACTAAGCTTCTTATTTCTATCTTTACATGGGAGAGTACTTCTAATTTGATTTCCTCTAGAGCCTCATGGAGTTGTCTTTTTTTATTTTACTCACTATCTTTTCAGAGATTCCTGGTGTGTTACTTTTGGGGTCCTCTATTTTAATGTCTCCAGTACTTGTTTCTCATTGACTAGATGTTTTTGACTGCATTTTGCTTTTTTGTTTTGCCATTTTCACTTTGCCTGATGTTTTCTGTGTGTAGAAGGGGTTCACCCACATGCTTCAGACTCACCAAGGTCTTACATTTTGTTGGAGGGGGCTTTACTACTGGCCCTATTTACCCACTGTACACTTCTATTTTAGGGGCATACTCACCACATTGACACAGTCTGCTGTAGTCCAAGGCTCACCACCTGGGAACAAAGTTCCAAGTTTTTCACACTGACTGGAGCTTGCTGAGGTCTTCTGATGTTCCAGCTGGAAAGGCAGCTCAAGCAGAAGCAGTCAGGGGCAGCCCAGGCCTGGGATGGTCTTCCAGGATTTTCCCGGTGGAAGGGCGGGCCCTGTCCACGATTGCATCCACGCAGCACTCAAGACGGTGGGTGCCACCGCCAACAGTTGCGGGGACATGGGCCGGGTGGCGGCAGTCTGAGTGGGCATTCCTTGGTGCAAGCTGGGGGGTGGGCAAGCCTATGCCTTTGTTTTGTTGACAACTTGCTAGTACTGGAGTATTTATCAGAATGTGAAAATGTTTTTAAAAGAAAAGAGAGCTTGTAATCCATCTTATGAATTATTTACAGAATATACAACATGAATTCAGGAATAGCTTATACTGTGCACAGTTTTAGTAGAGATAACAACAAAAACAGTGTAAAAATAAGGGGAGGGTCCAGACTGCCAGAGACTGGATTTTTTACTTGATAAGCTGGATTCGGATTGGGGCACCAAAACCACTGTTCTGGGCTCAGAAATGCAATCTTTAAATTTGCCTTCAACATAATGGTGCATATACAAATAACACTGCACACACATAAATACACACACATGCACACATATACATTAATCACAAGCAAAAGTGCATATGCATGTGATATTTTTAAAGAGAATTTGGATTCTTTTGGTTTTTCTAAATAATAATGCAAAGATCAGAGATAGAACTGTTTTCCCCAACATCATTAATATGATGTCTACACAAGAGATTCTATTTCTACTTTCTTTGTTTTTGGACTTACTTAATTTCTATTGACCTTCAAAAGAGTTTCAGAAGAAAAGAGGAAGAAATGACCCCTCAATGTTGAGAATAATCACTGGCCCTTCACTGTAGGCCTATATGATCCTGTTGCCTAATTTTTTTATGCTTTCACTCTCTTTAGTTGCTCTCAGTGTATTGGCCTTTCTAGTTTCTCTCTCCCACAGAATATTTGTGTTTCAAATTACTTTCCTTGGCATAGCAGTTTCTATTTTCCCCTGGTTGAATTTAATTCTATTTCTTGCCCTGCCTTTAACCTTTCCAAGTACAAAAGAATGATTTACCCATCTCTGCTGGTCAAGACAACACCTTCCAAGTTAGTATCTTCTGTGCATTTAATTATCTTTCTGTTTACATGGCAAGATATCAGTTCAATTCAATAAGCTGCTGTTTGTCATTTCCTTTGTTAACTTATTCCTCCTGCCCTTTAAATTCATTTTAGTCTCTATAACAGGATTTAATTAATTTTTCAAGGATTATTTCTCAATGCATTATCCATAGCTGTGATTATCTGGGAGCTAGACTGCAATGGCATTTGTCAAAGTTATATACTCACAGCTAATTCTGTTTCACTTTGACAGTTTTGCACATCACTGATTGATAATAAGATTGTTTATGCAAAACCTTGGCATTCTAGAACAATAAATGGGAAATCTTGATACAAGACAGTAAGAATACACAGTGTAAACCACAATATCTAACAAGCCTCATACCTCAAAATCTATGTAATATGAACTACCATCCTCACCTTATACTAGAATAATATACAAATTATCTGCAACTAAACAAAAACAACAATAATTATGGTAACAACAGTCAGGCAAATTAAGCAAACATGTATACCTCAGTAGAGCTTTTTTTTAAGATTGTTTTTATGTATTTAAAAAATTTTCATATGGAAAAACACATTATGATATTTAATGAATTTCCAAAATTAATTCTGCCTACACAATCAGGACCAAAATCAAGAAACAGAACTTAGCAGCACATCAGCATCTCTCCTTACCATCTCTTCTGTCACTTCTCTGCCCAAACAAAACCACTATGTGAATTCTAGTAATACACATTAGCTTTGCCTGTCTTCATTTTTTTTTGGTGTTCTGAGACAGGATCTTGCGATATAGTTCAGGTTGGCCTTAAACTTACTATGTAGTCCAGGTTGGCCTCAAACTTTGGCAATCCACCTGCCTCAGCATCTTAAGTGCTGGAATTATAAGTGTGTAACGTCATGCCTGGCTATCTTGGAATTTTATCTTATGCAATAATACAGTATATATATATATATATATATATATATATATATATATATATATATTTGGGAGGGTCAGGCTTACTTAGCATTATATTTCTCAGATTCATCCATGCTATAGTATGAAGCTGTAAATTGTTCATTTTCATTGTTGTATAGAAGTCAATTTCTGAATATGTCACAATTTATTTATTCATTACACTCTTGGTAGGCATATGTATAGTTTTCCTTTTTTAACTACTTTTAATAGTACTGCTATAAGAATCTTATGATGAGTTTCATGGTAAACATATATGTACATCCTTGGAGGGTACAATTTTCTTGTTTTTAAATTCACTAAATGTAGTGAAACAGTATCTTAAAGTGGCTACACCAATGTATACTCCCACTTGCAGTACCTTGTTTACATACCTATTAAATACCCTCTTCATCTTTCTAACTTGCTTTTAAAACAAAGCATCACATTTAATCCCGTTCTTAAACCAGTGGATGCGATGACAAATAATTATAGTACATGGAAATTTTCTCTTTATGTGTATAGTTATCTTCCTTGCTCTAGGAAATGTGAGTCTGCTCTTAGATCACAAAATAAGATGTGACAACACTTCTTGTGCAGTAGATACTCAGAAAAAATTGTTTAATAAAAGAAGTCAGAAGAAGAGATGCAGAAAGATTTGTCATTGTATGACTCAACTGTTAAATTTTAATACACAGATTGATCCAGTAAAAAAAATGTAGAAAAAATAGCTAAGTACATTGCATGCATGTGTGGGTGTGTTTAAATGGGCTTCATCATTTGTTGGATAAGAGGTTTTGATGCTGGCGCATTGTTAATACAGTGAGGGAAAAAGTCCAGAATAAAGATGACCAATTTGATGTTGATATCATCATTGATGATAATAGTGTCACACATAATTTTTACAAAATGGCCAGTGGAAATGTGAGTTTGTGCAGGATAGGGTCTGTGCTACATTCAATTTTTTACCCCCTATGGTGTTTGGTAGAAGTAGGCACACTGTGCTTATTTGTGAAATCCATAATTGAGAACAAAAAACAAACAAACAAGCAAGAAACTCTCAGTAGATTATTACATCTAATTAGATCCTTTATGTAAGCCTTCAAAAGTGACTGTCATGAGAACCACTTGAAAGTTTAAAAAAACAGGAGATGAGAAGAAAAGAGATAATTATACGACAAAAAAAACCAGGTTTCGATAATATTTTTTAGCCTTTCCAGCCCTTTCATTCCTAAAATAGTTCAATAATTAAACTAAAGGGAATATTTTGATTGCTAATCTTTTCTTCTGTTGAAATTATGAACTTTTACACATGTAAGCACATTTTATTTTAAAATACTTTTCAAGAAGTTTTGTTATTTTTTTCTGCTTATTGTTCTAAAAGTCTCAAATAAGCTTTTTTTAACATATGCCTTCTAAAGTACCCTAATAACTAGAGGATTTTGTGAAAATTTTATCTCAGAGGATAAATCTGGGCTACAAATTCTGCTGATAACCAATACATAGTGTACTTTAAAATGGCACTACCTATTGCTGTCATCTTTTAAATTTCAAACTTCAGATAATCTAACATCTGTACAATATTAAGATACTATTCATAAGCTATGTCAATAAGAAATAACAATAACGAAGTGATAAAATTCGTCCTCAATATGTTTGTATGTCTCTGTTTAAATTGTACCTGTGCATGTACTTTTCTTCCTTTCTTCACTAAGGTATATTTAATGCAACCTCAAATGCTGCAGGACCTGAAACTGTGTGCACAGGAGATAAATTTTCATTACTCTGTGTTCAAAACCTAAACGCCTCATGGCATATTTGTATTTTAAGGTGAAGGAGAAGTCTCTGTCACAGACTTCTCTGGATCTTGTAATCAAATTAACCTATTTTGAAGCTCCTCTTTCCCATTAACTAATTGTGACCAGTGACAAGGAGTTCGATCTTGAATCTCAGCTTCTAAATTTTAACTAACATGTAGAAGTCTTGTGATAACCAATTACCAATTATGTAAAATGCCAGGCACTTAATGAATAATAAGTAAATTCAGGATGTTTTAATTATATTGGTCTGTTTCAGAGAATTATATATTACATTAACATTCCTATAGTTTCCATATCTCTTTGCAAGGGGATATGCTCTGAAAGCAAACCAGCAGTAATCTCAAAACTCATCCAATCTAAACTGCACATTTTATTAAGACAATTTTAATGCATATATTCAGGCAGTTTAAAAAGTCAAAGCTACTAGATTTGGTATAACAACAAAAAAAAAAATCCAACAACAGACCTCAACTCTCTTTTCTATTCCTTAAATTTTTTTGTTACTTTTCCTGGTGCTAATCTCCATATTTCTCAAAAGTATGTCTATACTGTTTGGTTTTGACTTGTCTCTACAGGAGAACAAAATATGTCACCACAAAATATGACTGTAGGAGACCAGAATATGACACTTCAAAATATCCTTCTTTGATATAAGGATGACTTTGAGGTGACTATTTTGAGAAACTGTAGCCACAGCAGAAGCTCTGAAAATAGAGAACTTACTCTTTTTGTAAGGGACATACAGACATGTAGGAAATCTGCATTTGTAAGGCTGTCTCACTTTCTATACTAGAAAACAATGAGTAAATCACCACCATCTCTTCTCTGTAATATTGCTTATCTGTAACATTTCTAAGAAGTCAAATATTATCCCTATTCATAGCCTTTGTGAGTAACTTTCTTTCCTTAGAAACCTCTCTTTATCTCTGGTATTGTGAGTTTCCAAATAAAGTACACTGAAATTGCCTCCTTTCTGTCATTCATTATGCTGAACTCTTGTAGAACTCCTGCAGTTTGATGACTCAAATCCATCAATTCTGGGAAATGTTCTCATACTACTTTGAACAGAATACAGGAAATTGTTACTTTTGGAATCTCTCGTTTGCCTGTTGTATCTCTTATTTTAAAAAATCTTTTTACCTCTTTATTCTAACTTCTAGTAAATTTCTATGTATGAGTATTCCAACTTTTTAATGAAATTTCTTATTTTTAATCTTTTTTGATTTCTGAGCTGTCAGTCTTAATCTCTTATGATACTGCTACCAGGTTTTGGGTTGCTGTAGCAGTTTTATTAGAAGTAGGAAAAGAAACAGGCTCTGTAGAGTGAGTTTGGGGCAAGCAAAAGTAGGAAGAGAAATACACCAAAAATTGTGAGGGCAGTCACCATGCAAGAGAGAACAGAGTGGTCAAATTCTTGATATGGTCTGTCCTTTATGTACCACCCAGTCCTAAAGCTAGCCAGTTTTGCTCCATCCTAATCTTCTGTGTCAATACAAGTCAAATTCATGTCCTTTTTGTATTCTCATTCATTCTCTTTCTTCTCCCTTTCTTTCTCTTTTAATGTCTTCTATGCTGGCTTTCCAAAAACATTTGGTGATCCTTGGTGGGCCATTCATATTTAAAACTGAAGTAACAAGAAGTTGATTTGGAAGCATTATGTATATGGGTGGATCTTATTTCATTAAATAATCAAGTGACCAGATGCATGTTTCATGGAAAATCTCCAAATGTCAGTATTTATGGATTATCTCTCTAAGAGAGTTCAGTCTGATCAGCAGATAGTCTGTCAGTCACTTTCTATGGTATGTCAGGCCAGTGGCCCTTGTTCTGACCCTGAGTGAAAGTAAGGAACACATGTTTCATCCTTACTCTGCATACTTCCACTCAATCCCTTTTTATGATCTAACTTCTCTTTATTATCCTTTCTTAGATGTTTTAAAGCCATTCCCAGAATCTCTCTGATTCATATAGTCCAAAAGTTATACCTTGTAAGACAGAAATGATCAAGAAATTTAATCATTCCTGCTGTTTTTACTCTTCTGTCTATTCATGTTTGTGATGTCTGTTGTGTCTAATGTCAAGTCTTTTCAGAGACTTTCAAGGAGAACTGGTTGTAGTTCATCATTTTGTTAAATTATCCTTCCTACACCCTTTCCCCATATATACTATGATTAGAGCTTAGTTTTATTAAAGATAGAATTGATGTTTCACTTTTTTATTCTTATATTTAAAGATAGTTTTCAAAAGAAAAAAGTAGATTTATTCCATCATGTTAAAGTTATATGTCTCCTCATTTTATAGACTCAGAAACCAAGACCATGGGAGATGACATGAGTTTTCTTCTTTTAGTTTCACTGGTGCCATCACTAATAGAAATAAGTCATTTAATTATTAATTCTGTGCAATTGTCAGCACACTATACTAAAATAGAGTCAATAAGATGATGTTTTCTTATTAAAGGTATACTACACATTCATCAACTGTAACCATTCTTGGCAAAGTCACAAATGGCCTCCATGTTGTCAAATCAAATGGTCAATTATTAATGCTCATCTATCCAACTCACTGACTTATGGTATTGATTACTCCTTCCTCCTTGAAACACCTTTGTTCACATGGCTTCACTAACACTATTCTTAGTTTTCCTCTGATCTCATTGTTTCCTCATTTTACATCCTTTGATTCTTCCCCAATTATTGAATCTGCAAACAGTAGTATGGTAGTGCTCTGTTTTCAGATCACTATTCTGCTCCATGCATTCTCATTCCCTAGATGATTTGATTTGTTTCTTAGCCTTAAATACTGTGACAGTTTTGCTTGTCTTTGTTTTCCTTTGTGGTACTGGTGACTGAACTCAAAGACTTCATATTGAGCTACATACACAGTCCATTTTTTAATGACAGTGTCTCCCTAAATTGCTAAATTGCCCAAACTGTTGGAAGGTGGATGTGGAATAGCATGAGAAGGAAAAACTCCTGGGACTACAATTGGTGGTCCCAAATACTTGTATATTTCACCTCTAGAAACTCCAGCAGGTACTCATGAAAAAGACCCAAGAAAGATTTCTTTCAGGCTCTGGTATGGGAAGAAGAGTAGTCATTCAATATAAACCCAGAGCTTTATCCATAGCTAATGCCTACCTCCATGTTAAAGGATACTTTGCCAGAACCTTAGGTTAGTGAATTTTCTCACTGCAGCTCCCTTTAGCCTTCCTTTCTCACCTAAGAAATAGTCAGAAAGGATCAAGGCTTCAAGGAAATAGATTTTTGAAATGTAAGAGAAGAAAAGCCATAAGAAACATTTGTGAACATCACAGTTGAGATCCAAGTCACTAAAAGAAAGAGATGAAAGCAGAACAGTAAACAAAACTTTTATCTTCCTTACAACTTATCTCTACACAAACAGGGTTTCACTAGAACAACTTTTTTTTTTCTTTTAGAATAACTATTTAACTCAGTCCTTATCATATGATACAATATGTCTAGCATTCAACAAAAATATTATGTCATGCTAAAACAAAACGAAAACAATCAAAGTCTAAAAAGATAAAGTAAGCATTAACAAAAAGACTAAAATGTGACAGATATTGGAAACAGGGCTGGGTATTTTTTTAAATATATGATTGTTATATAAGGGCTATGATGACAAAAAGTAGATGTCAGGTAAGGAAAGACAGGTAAGGTATCTGAAGAGAAGAAATTCTAAGAAAGACTCAAAGAAAATGCTGAAAACTGAAAGTATTATAATAGAAATGAAGGATACCTTTGGTCAGTACATAGGAAGAGCCAACACGTAAAAAGAAGATCAGTGAGCTTGAAAACAGGCCAACAGAAACTTGCTAAACTGAAAAAAAGAACCCCCCAAAAAGAAGAACAGAATATCCAAGTACTATAAGACAATGTCAAAAAGTATAATACTATGTGAAATTGGAATAAAAGGAAAAGGGAAAGAAAAAGGGATGTAAACTGTTTGGAATATCAGCTGAGAATTTTTGAAAATGACAGAATTCAAAACAATCATAAAAAGAAACATCACAAGTAGTGGATACTTGTAATCCCAGCACTCAGGAACACTATGGCAATCAGATGGCAAGTTTGTGTCCCTCCTGAATGACTTAGAGAAATACTGTCTCAAAATAAAAAAAAAATTAAAAATTAAATGGCCAGTGGTTTGCTCCATAAAAAGGTCATGGGGAGGCCAAGGCTACCCGGAACATACACCGTGGGCCCGCCCTGCCAGCGGGAACTCAGCCCAAGAACTCCTCAAGTGTAAGCTACCCTTAAACTCCACTGAGGGCCTGCCCAGCCACTGGGAACTCAGCGCAAGCCTGCCTCAGGGCAAGGCTGCCTTTAACCTCCACCTAGGGCCCACCCTACCACTGTAACTCACCACAAGCCCACCTCAGGGGTAGGCTGCCTGGTGCCTCCCCCATGGGCCCAACCTGCCACTGGGAACATCAAGGAGGCCAGCCCAAGACTAAAAACAGCCCTGGACTGCTACAGATGGGCCTGCCCTCCCACCTGGAACATCAGAAGATCTCAGCGGTATCCAGTTAGTGTGCAGAAATTTGGAATTTTGGCCCCAGGTGTTGAACTTTGGACTACACCAGATTGACTGTATCAATGTGGTGAGTATACCCCTAAAATAGAGGTGTACAGGGGATAAATAGGGCCAATAGTAAAACCCCGTCGAACTAACTGTAAGACTTTGGTGTACCCGAAAATAGTGTGTGAGATCCCCTCCTAGACATAGAAAACATCAGGCAGAGTGACAATGACAAAACAAAAAAGCAAGATGCAGTCTCAAACATATACTTCACCAAAAGCAAGTATAGGAGACATTAAAATAGAGGACCCCAAAAGTAACACAATGGGAATCTCTGAAAATATAGCAAGTGAAATAAAACACAACTGCATCAGGCTATAGAGGAAATCGAATTAGAAGTACTCCCCATGTAAAGATAGAAATAACAACTTTAGTAAAGGAGTTGTTAAATGCAGCTAAAGAAGAACTAGAGAAAAAAGTATATGAGCATGGGAAACTGATTGAAACTTTGAATGAACAATATGGAAAACAAGCAGAATTCATGAAACAAACTCAGAGACATCCAACAGAAAAAAATTCTATTGAAAGCATGCAAAACCAATTAAAGGAAGCTGAGGACAGGATTTTGGACCTTGAGGACAGGATCACAGTTAGTGATCAGGAAAGGATAGAAATTTTAAACATAACAAAGCAAAATGAAATGAAAATCCAGAAGCTTCATGATGATGCCAAGAGCAACATTATAAGAATAATGACATACTTAAAGTATTTATAGAAATAACAGCAGAAAATTTCCCAAACATGGGGAAAAAATCTGATATGCAGATAAGTGAGGTATATAGAACACCAAACAGTCACAATCAACATAAATCCACACCCAGACACATAGTAATTAAGATCTCAGACATACAGAATAAAAACAGAATACTAAAAGCTGTCAGAAAAAAGACACAACTCACCTATCAAGAAAAGCCCATTAGAATCACAGCCAACTTTTCAGCACAAACCCTTAAGTCAAGAAGAGCTTGGAGTGAGGTATTTCAAGCCCTGAAAGAAAAGCACTTTCAACCCAGACTGATGTAACCAGCAAAACTTTCATTCAAAATTAATGGAGAAACAAGATACTTCCATGACAAAGAGCAACTGAAGAAATTCATGTCCAGCAAACCAACCCTAGAAAGAATACTGAAAGACATACTAGACAGCGATAAAAATGACCACAATCCCCAAAATAACAACAGAAAGAAACCACAAGGTAGGATAAGCAATTAAATAAGGGGAAAAGCAGAAAGAAACAACTGGAACACAACATGGCAAAGTCGAGCCAGTACATATCAGTGATACCCATAAATATAAATGGCCTCAATTCACCTATAAAAAGAAATAAATTGACAGAATGGATCAAGAAACAGGACCCCACAATATTCTGTATATAAGAAACACATCTGACCCAAAAGGAAACTCATAGATTAAAAGTCAAAGGATGGAAAACAGTATCCCATACAACAGGAACCCAAAAAAAAGCAGGGGTAGCTATTCGAGGTGCAGACAACGTGAACTTCAAACCTAAAATGATTAAAAGAGGTAGAGAAGGTCACTACATACTTGTTACTGGTAAAATTAA
This sequence comes from Hydrochoerus hydrochaeris, assembly GCA_004027455.1. NCBI lineage: Eukaryota > Metazoa > Chordata > Mammalia > Rodentia > Hydrochaeridae > Hydrochoerus > Hydrochoerus hydrochaeris. The sequence continues at coordinate 62,147 of PVLA01005474.1, forward strand.
AGAGGAAGAACTAGCAATTACAAATATATATGTGCCAAATACAGGAGCACCCAACTATATAAGACAGATACTAATGGACAGGAAAAACCAAATGCACAAGAACACAATAATAACAGGAGATCTTAACAGCCCACTGTCACAAAGAGATAGGTCAACTAGACTAAAAGTTATCAAAGAAATAACAGAACTGAAACATACCTGTGAGCAATTGGACTTAGTAGATGTTTACAGAGTGTTCCACCCAACCACACCACAATACACATTCTTCTCAGCTGCACATGGGACATTCTCCAAAATAGACCATATATTATCCCATAAAACATTCTTAAGTAAATGCAAAGGTGTTCAAATCATCCCATGCATAATATCTGACCATAGCACAATGAAACTGAAAATTAATGGCAAAGGAAATACCAAAACCTGCATAAATGTATGAAAATTAAATAACAACCTTTGGAACAACCAGTAAGCTTCAGATGAAATTAAAGAAGAACTAATACAATACCTACAATTCAATGAAAATATAGCAACAACATACTGTAATCTGTGGGATGCAATGAAAGCAGTCTTAAGAGGGAAATATATAGCAATAAACTGTCATATCAAGAAAACAGAATGAGCACAAATAAACAACCTAATGTGCCATATCAAGCTTCTAGAAAAACAAGAGCAAGATAAACCCAAAGCTCATACAAGAGAGGAAATTGTAAAAATTAGAGCAGAAATCAATGCAATTGAAACTAAAAAAACAATACAAAGAATTAATGAATCAACAAGCTGGTTTTTTGAGAGAATCAACAAAATTGACAAACCCCTAGATAAGCTTATCAAGAGAAAGAAATAAAAAAACACAAATTCATGCAATAAGAACTGAAAAGGGAGAAATTACTACAGATCTCATGGAAATTCAAAAGATCATCAATACCTACTTCGAAAATCTCTACTCACATAAAGTGGAAAACAGAGGAAATGGACAGATTTCTAGAAACATATCAACTACCAAAGCTCAATCAAGAAGATATAACAATTTTGAACAACCCAATATCAGCTATTGAAATTGAAAATATAATTAAAAACTTACCAACAAAGAAAAGCCCAGGTCCTGATGGATTCACAGCTGAATTCTACAAGAAATTTAGAGAAGATTTGATGCCAGTACTCCTTAAACTCTTCAACAAAATTGAGAAAAAATCAATCCTCCATTATTCATTCCTGGAGGCAAGTATTACTCTCATACCAAAACCAGAGAAAGATCCAACCAAAAAGAGAACTATAGGCCAATCTCACTAATGAACATTGATGCAAAGATTCTCAACAAAATATTGGCAAATAGAATGCAGAAAATCATCAATAAGATTAAACATCATGACCAAGTGGGGTTCATTCCAGGAATGCAGGGATGGTTTAGCATATGCAAATCAATAAATGTAATACACCACATCAATAGAGCCAAAAACAAAAACCACATGGTCATCTCAACAGATGCAGAAAAAGCTTTTGCCAAAGTCCAACATATGTTCATGATAAAAACTCTTCAGAAACTCGGAATACATGGCATCTACCTCAACCTTATAAAGGCCATCTATGACATACCAACAGCCAACATTATACTAACTGGGCAAAAACTGAAAGCTTTCACTTTAAAATCAGGAGCAAGACAAGGATGTCCACTCTCACCACTCCTTTTCAACATATTTCTGGAAACACTAGCCAGGCCAATCAGACAAGAGAGAGAAATAAAATGAGTAAAGATAGGAAAGGAAGAAGTTAAATTATCACTATTTTCAGATGACATGATACTCTATATAGAAGACCCAAAAACTCCATTAAAAGGTTGCTAGAGGTAATAAATAAGTTCAGCAGTGTAGCTGGATACAATGTCAATGCTCAAAAATCAATAGCATTCCTGTACACAAACAAAAAACTCACTGAGAGAGAAATTATGGAACTATCGCCCTTTACAATAACATGTAAAAAAGTGAAATACTTAGGAATCAACCTAACTAAAAATGTAAAAGACCTATATCCTGAAAATTTTACTATGCTGAAAAAGGAGATTGAAGAGGATGTTAGAGAATAGAAGGATATTCCTTGCTCTTGGCTAGGAAGAGCCAACAGTGTGAAAATGGTCATACTCCCAAAACTGTTATACAGATTTAACGCAATCCCAATCAAAAATACCATTGACATACCTCACAGATCTAAAGAAAACACTCCTAAAACTCATTTAGAAACAGAAGAAACCTAGAATAGCAAAGGCAATTCTAGGCAACAAAAGTGAGGCAGGAGACATCTCAATTCCTGACTTGAAACACCACTATAAAGCCACAGTGATAAAATCCGCTTGGTTCTGGCAAAGAAATAGACCTGAGGATCAATGGAACAGATTAGAAGATGCAAGCACAACTACAAAGACCCTCAGCCACCTGACATTTCACAAAGGGGCTAAATATGTCCTCTGGAAGAAGGATAGTCTCTTTAATAAATGGTGTTGGAAAAATTGGCTCTCTACAGGCCCAAGACTGAAACTAGATCCAAGCCTATCACCATGCACAAAACTAAAGTCTAAATGGATCAAAGACCTCAATATCCAAACAGAAACACTAAATCTACTGGAATACAAGGTAGGTAGAAGTCTTGGAGACATAGGGGTAGGCAGAGAATTGATGAACCAAACACAAACTGCACGGGAAACACTTCAAAGAATCAACAAATGGGATCTCACATTATTGAAAAGTTTCTGCACTTCAAAGGAAATCACCAACAGAGTGAAAAGAAAACCAACGGTGTGGGAAAAAATTTTAACCAGCAACCCCTCAGACAATGGACTTGTGTCCAGAACATGTAAAGAATTGAAAAACATCAAGCTCCCCAAATTTGAAGACCCTCTCCAAAAATGGGTATCGAAGATGAACACACAGTTCTCAGAGAAAGATATACAAATGGCAAATAAATACATGAAGAAATGTTCACCATCACTGATCATTCGAGAAATGCAAATTAAAACAGTATTGAGATTTCACCTTACTCCAGAAAGAGTAGCTACCATCAAGAAATCAACTGATAACAAATGTTGGCGAGGCTGCAGGGAAAGAGCAACACTGCTCCACTGTTGGTGGGAATGTAGACTGGTGCAACCATTATGGAAATCCATATAGAGAATTCTCAGAAGACTAGGATTGGAAGCCTCATTCAATCCAGCTATCCCCCTCCTGGGTTCCTTCCCCAAAGAACTGAAAAGTTCATACCACAGTGATACATGTGCACCCATGCTCATAGCTGCACAAGTTGTGATAGCTAAATCCTGGAAACAACCAAGATGCCCATCAACTACAGAGTTGATGAAAAAGATGTGGCATTTTTAAACAACGGAATATTACTCAGCTATAAAAAGCATGATCTTGAGGCCTTCATAAGCAAATTGAGACAACTTGAGACTATCCTCATTAGTGAAATAAGAATCATATTTATAAATATCATATTGTGTCTCTAGTGTAAAAAGTAAATAAGAACTACAAGAGTAATAAAACCAAAATGTGTAATTACTATTTTTAAAATAGAGAGGAAAAGAAAGTTTTCTAAGGGATATAACTGCATGTATGTTTGAGTGTGTAAAAAAGCTGACCATATTGCTGAATCTTTGTTGGATCTTTGAGCAGAACTGTTTGTAGTCTGACTGTTTGAATATTTACTATGTACCCTTTAACTTTGTAACTTGAACAACTAAATCCAGGATGACAGTACGTAATTTATCATTTACTGATTTCTTAGTGGGGATTTTTCCTTATTCTCCTTTTTCTTTATTTCCTTTAGAATTCTGTATTGTTGCTACTCTTTTTTCTGTTTTGCTTTTTTTCTTCTCTTTAAATAAAATTTTTAAAATGTATAATTTCTATTGTAAAAAAGAGGAAATAGGAAGCGCTATAAAAGATATAGCTGCATGTATGTTTAGGTTTATGGGATTGATGATTGAGTGATGTAATATCCCATCAATTTGATGGCAGTAGCAGCACCTCATTTTCATAACATTCTACTATTGATACTTTGTTTTAAAGATACTCTTCATCAAAGATTCTCTCATAAGATGTTTGGCTGGGAACTGGGAAGCTAAGATGCTCATGTCCTAGCTCTTCAGTGAACTTAAGTGTGTGACCTTGGGCAAGTCACTTTACTTCTCTGTGCATCAGCCTGTATTGATGGTTGGAAGCCACAAAACCTATATAGTACATCTCCTTTCCTCCTCATTCCTAAGTGTCCTGGCTCCTGTTGTTGGTAAAACTTCCAAGATAGAAATTATATGAAAGTCTATAATTAGAAGATATCATTAGATATTTGAAAGGTACACACTTCAGTGCCAGGCATAATGATGCACCCCTGTAATCTCAGCACTCAGAAGTTTGAAGAAGGAGGATCACAGAGAGTTCAAGGCCAGGGTAGACTACATAGTGAGCTCAAGACCATCTTGAACTACATAGTGAAATCTTGTCTTTAAAAAAAAAGTCACACTATAAATATAAAAAGACTTTAGTTTTATAAGCATTAAGGGATAGAGAAAATATACATTAACTCTAATGAAAAGAATCTATAACAGCTGGGTGTGGTGGTGCATACCTGTGATTACAGCATTGCAGGAGGCTGAGACAGGAATATCAAGTTGCCCAGCCTGACCAACTCAGCAACTTAGTGAGACTCTGTTTCAAAACAAAAACATAAAACTGACTGGGGATATAGCTCAGTGTGAAGCCCCTGGGTTAAATCAACACTATCAAAAAATAGAAAAAAACAAAAGAAAGATAAACAAACAATACCAATTTCAGATGGAGCAAATGTTTTTAAAAAGTACAATCACTAGGCATAAGGAAAGAGCTACATATTAATGGAGTCAGTTCTACAACAAGACATAATAATCTTTAATTTATATACATATATGACATATTAAAATAAGATATAATAATCATATATATATATATATATATATACACACACCTAAACAGAACAGCAGGATTGTGAATCAAAAGTTATAGAAGTAAAAGGAGTAGACAAGCTGTTGTAGTTGGAGAACTGAAAACTTTTGTGTTAGTAATTGATAAAGTCGAGTAGATAAAACATCATTAAGAATATAGAAAACTTGGACACCACTATCAATCAGCTTTGTCTAATGACTTTTGTGGAATAACAAGGATAGCAATATATATATATATATATATATATATATATATATATATATATATATATCAAACTTGCATGGAATATAGTATCTGCCAAGATAAACACAACTCTAAAAGAAGACAAACCATGCAAGGTATATTCTTAGGCCACAATGGAATTAAATAAGAAATCAATAACAAAGGCAGCCATTTAATCTTTCCAGATATTTGAAAGATTAAACAGACTTCTAATGAACAGATCAATGAAAGCAGTGAAGGAGTTTCAAGAATACAACTTAAAAACATTTGAATTAATTGAAAACATCATATTTGAGTTACAGCAAAAAAAATTAGAAAAGAAGAAATGTATAACATCAAGAAGATAAGCTTAAGATTTAGGAAACAATAAAATGATTTCACCATGAAAGAAGTACAAGAAATACTAAAATAGAACAAAAGGATTAGAAATAAAGCTCAATGGGCACTTATCTAGCATGTATGAGACCCTGATTTGGATCCCCAGAACTCCAAAAATTAAACTGAAATAAAAATAGAGCAAAAATGAAAATGAAAGCATGAAGACAATAAAGAAAATCAAAAGCTAGCCTTTGGAATGTTCAATAAAATTGTTAAACTTCCAATCATGCCAATCAATAAAAGAAGACAGAAGACAAATGTTATCCATGCCATCTTCCAAAAAATAGAATGACCATTTTCTATGTCATTCTATGAGGTCATCATTAGCCTAATATTAAAATCAGATAAAGGTATTACAAGAAAATAACAGTTGATATTTCTCATGAAAATGAATGAAAAATACTCCACAAAATTATTGAAAATTTAATCTAATAAGTATAAAAAGAGCTATACATCATGATCGATAATCTTAAGTATATCAAGGTGTGGTAGCACACACCTGTAATACCAGCATTCTGAGAAGATGAAATCGACCTATCAAAAGTTTGAGCCTTGATTGAGCAACTGGGGTACTTAGAAAGATTCTGTTTTGTAATTTTAAAAAAAGTGCAGGAGACTAGAGGAAGGTTAACACAGAATTGTCATCCTCTGTGAGCACAAAGGAGCAAGGCATCACTCAGGGGTAATGGCAGTTGCAGATTCTTGTGCAGAGTTTATACAGCTGAGATTAAGTTGTTTACCTGGGTATGTCCCAATGGATACTGGAAAGCAGATGAGCCTTGTGTTACTTTAATTACTTGTAGCTGTATTTGAATGAATAAAAGTGTGACAAGATCGAGGCTCAGGGATTCTCTGCCCTATATGCAAGAACTTCCCTGGCTGTTCCTATGTTAAACTGACTCTGTTCCCTTTGCCATTCCTTCTCATTCATCCTTGAGTCAGGGTAACCCTAGTAGAAGGACTAGATCTTTGCAAGTGGTGCCTTGGATGGGGGAAAGTAAGGAAGAGTGAGCTGGATCCCCCAAGGTGGCACCTGGGGCAGCGACCTGGGACCAGTTGCACAGGCTGTCTGTGACCAAAAAAGGATTAGGGATGCAGCTCAGTACACAGGCCTAGGGTCCAATCCATAGTACTGTAAATAAGTTAGTCAATAAATAAATAAATAAAATCCAGGTATATGGTAAAATTTAATACTAAAAAACCAGTCCTTGTTATTCATCATATCAACAGGCTAGAAAAGAAAACTCATATGTTCAAATGAGGCATGGTGGCACACAGCACTCAGGAGACTGAGGCAGAAGGATTTCCACCAATCAAAGCCATGGTGTACTACATAGTGAGTTCAAGACCAAGCTGAACTACGTAACTAGAACCTGTCTTTAAAACACAAACAAAAGAAAGTCATATGATCATATCAAATATTGTACATTGCATTTATAATAAAATGTCTCAGACCATTTAGAGGGCTATCTCCTCAAGTAGGTAAAGAACATCTATAAAACAAAACAAATCTATAGCTAACATCACCACAGTGAGTGACTAGGAGTTTTCACTCTAATACTGAGAATAATACAAATATGTTCTCTCATTACTCAACGTTATACTGGAAGCTGTAGCTAATTCAATAAGGCAAGAAAAACATATAAAAGGGATACAAGTTGCAGAGGAAAAAATGAAATTTTCTTAGCACATAAATATTATTTATGTAGCACACTTAAAAAATTCTCCAACAGCAATAATAAAATTTCCTGGAACTGTTAAATAAATATAAAAAGGTCACAAAAAAAGAGGTTGAGACATAAAAGTCCATTGCTTTTGTATATATTTGTAATGAACATTTGGAACTTGCAGTTAAACATATAATATCATTTATAAAAACACCCCAAAAATTAAGTACTTTGATATATACCTAACCAAAATTTATAGTATCTGTATTTGAAAAACTACAACAAAATGATGAAAGAAATAAAAACTATCTAAACAACTAGATACTCGGTATTTAGGAATTCAAAACTGCAGCATTGTTAAGATGTGAATTCTTCTCAATTTGACCAATATAAGCAATGAAACCTCATTCGAAATCCCAGCAAGCTATTTTTTAGATAGCAGTAAACAGTTTCTAAAATTTATATGGAAAGGTCAAAGAACTAGAATAGTCAAAAGAATACTGGAGAACAACAATCTTAGGGAGCCATACTGCACTAAATCAAGTCTTACTATAAAACTATTTTAAATGGTAATAGAAAATGGTATGGATAAAAGACCAGATATGTAGAACAGTGGAAGAGAACAGAAAACCCATTAATAAAGTCACACCAAAACAGTAATTGAGTGTTCACAAAAGCACAGGCAATTAAGTGAGCAACCAGTGTTTTCAACAAATGATGCTGAAATGTGTGAATTTCTATATACAAAGAGAGTTGACACAGACTTTATACATTAAACAAAAATTAACTCAAATTAGATCATACAGAGAAACATTCCAACACTATAAATTTTCCAGAAGTAAACATAGACACAGAATTATGTGATCTTTGGCTTGGAAATTAACTTTTTGAGATAATATCAAAAGCATGATCCATGAAATAAAAAAATAGTTAAGTTGAAATTTATTTAAATTAAAAACTATTATAGAAATTTTATCAGTCTGCAAAACATCTATTTCTTGTCCTCAGTGAATAGTTACCCTGGCAACAAACCAGAAGTTCTTTTGGCCAAAACTGTAAGAAAAATGAATAGTATAGATTTTCACTACATATGATTATGGAGACTGAGAAGTTTCATGAGCTGCTGTCTCAAATGGGGAGAATAAAGAAAGCCATTAAGAGTATTCAGTTTGAGTCAAGAGGCTTAAGAACTGAAACAGTAGATGGTATATATCCTAGTCCAAGGCCAATTCCAATAAGACCTAGCACAGGTATAAGTTCCAGAGATTCGAGGGCCTGAGAATCAACATCTCCAAAATCCAATGGCAGGAGAAGATAGATGACTATTTCAGTAAGAAGCGAGAGTAGGAGCTAGGGATATAACTCAGTAATAGACCACAGACTCTAGGGTCAATCCTCAGAATGAGAGGGGGAGAGGAAAATAGAGAGAGGGAGAGAGAGAGAAGAGAGAAAGAGATTCATGAGATCAATCATCTTTACTCAGTCTACCAATTCAAAGACTAATCTGTTCCAGAAATACCCTCATAGACTTACTGAGAAATAAGGTTTTACCAGCAACCTAGGCATCCATTAACCCAATCAACTTGATGCATAAAAATAACTATTACAATCAAACCAAACCAAAGGACATGTTGGAAAAATAGGGAGATAATAAAAAAGATCACAAATTGCCACTGGGTATGGAAGAAGGACAGATGAACAGGTAGAGTATTTTGAATTTTTAGAATAGTAAAACTATTGTTTATGATCCTATGATGGTGGATAAATGGCATTATGCATTTATAAAAATCATCAAAAATTTAATGCACAAAAAATAAACATTACTGAGGGAAAATGTTTTGAAAATTACTTAGGGACTCAGAACACAGAATGTAATAAAACAATCTAACTATATTACAAATTTATGACAAAATATCACTGAATGAGGTGGGAGAAAAATTTGCTGATCTAAGACTGAAAATGAGTACTGAACAGAATTTGTAAGGCAAAATGAAAAAGAAAAATACATAAGCATTGACTGTGGCTGATAAAGTTGTTACCTATATGGGTGTGGGTTAGCAATTTTGACACTTCTATATTTATATCTTCACCTGTCTGTGCTGCTTATGTCAAAATAGACGAGACTGTGTAATTTTTAGAGAATATTCATAGTTCTGGAAGCTGAGAAATCCAAGATCAGCCAGGCTCAGTGACTGTTGAAGGCCTTTGCTGTGGAATGTGGAATGGCAAAGGGGCTGACCTTGGTCCTCCAACACTTTCAAAAGAGTGCTAATACCATACATGAAGCCTACTCATCTGCTAAAGGCTCCACCTCTTAATGTTCTCACATTTAGTTTTATGTTTCAACATATGAATTTTGGAAAAATAAACACATTAAAATCATAATAAGCTGGGGTAGTGCACCCCCAAAATCCCACCTACTCTAGAGGCTGAGGCAGGAGGGTCCCAAATTTGAGGTCAGCCTGGACAAATTAGTGAGACTGTATCTTAAAATATAAGAACAAAAACTTGGGATATAGCTTAACATTCCCTGGGTTTAATACCCAGTACTGACAAAAGCAAAATCCATAACAATATATATGTTATATTCCAACTTCAATTAAATGTATGGTGAATGTTGGGAACCAGTTTTCTCACCACTGAATTGAATGTTACATATATGCAAGGGGAGGAGTCTGGAATGTTCTATGTAGTAGAGTATTAGAGTTAGAGATATCAGTACGAATTCATGATTAGTTTAGTCATATATAAAATATTTGACTTATATGGCACAGTTAGCATAAATCAGAGGTAAGCATACCTAACATATGCAAGGCCCTGGGTTCAATCCATGGCACTGCAAATAATAAATTTAAGTTATGTATACACTCAAATGTTCTTAAGTATTCATATATTTTTCCTTTTTTTTCTGTCAACATTAGAGTCTAAAAGCAAAAACACCCATAGTAGCAATGAACATACATAGCACTCAGATCTTAGTTTTTATAGACGATCTAGACTCAAAAAAACCAAAGTTCCTTGTAAAACTGGTGATTCTAAGACGGAGGCATTAAATTATACCAAATGAGCCAGAAACATTTTATAAGACTAGAAAGTAAGGAAGTATTTAAAAGGCAAAATAAAGAAAGGCCAAGCATGGTGGCACACACCTGTAACCCCAGTTCTCAGGAGGCTGGAGCAAGAGGATCACTATGAGTTGAAGGCCAGCCTGGGATACATAATGAATTTAAGACCTGCCTTAACTACATCGAATGATCTCATCTTAAAAAATAAAGTAAAACAAACGTTACAGCTCCTCACATTGATAGATTATATCAAAGGGACAAATCAGCCAACCTAAAGAACTCCCAGTAGTCAAAGATGGAACAATTTGGACAACAAAATACAGAAAATCCTATTGGATTATGATTCAAAATATACAACAAATATTCATAAGCACATATTAATATAAAAATTATTGAATGTATAAATAAATAAATATGAATAGATGAGTCTTACAGACAAGAGACTTCCAGGTAATTTACGTGGATACTTTGCCTTAAAAGGTGGATCATGTCTCCTCACTCATTAAGAATAGGTTGAATAGTGACTTTTTCAAGAAGTACAGAATAAAAGGAGCAAAACAAATGAATAATTTGACTATAGGCAACACTGTGAAATACTACCTCAGCCAGGTGATTGAATTTAACCTTAACAGTAATGTTGATAGCATACACACACAGTGTGTAAGCACGTTGATAGTGTATACTCTAGATAGTATGTGGTAAGCACAGTATTTTATTTTTATGGCTTTCCTCTATAAAGCTCACAAATTTATAACCCCAGTCTAATCATAAGAATAATTTCAGGTAAATCCCATTTTAGGAACAGTCTAAAGAATATATAACCAGAATTATTCAAAACTGTCATGGAAATCAAAGTTTGAGAAACAGTCACAGTCAAAAAGAGATGAAAGAAAACATGAGAAGTGGTATAATATGATCCTGGAGGGGCTCAAGGAACAAAAGGTGGGCAACAGATAAAAACTTAGGAAATCTGAAAAACTGTGGATTTTAGTTAACAATACTATATTAGTATTTATTCATTAATTTTGACAAACATACCATACAAATTTAAGATGTCAATAATAGGAGAAAGTGGTATGGGATATATGAGTACTCTTTGTATTATCATCACCACTCTTCTGTGAACCTGAAACTATTCTAATAAAAAGTCTATTTTTACAAGCATCCATTTATAATATGGCTATGTTGACACAGATAAAAGCTATGTAGTTGGTAGAAGACAGATTAGACTGTGAAAGTGCTTTGTCCTCACAAAGATAAGCACATATATGCAAATCGTGTTGGCAATACCACAACTTGCACTTAAAGAATGCTTTTATCCATTTCTGTAGTCTCCACAAAGCATTCCTGCAATATAAATCTTCTGGATAAATGTAAACAATGTGCAACAATGTCTTTCAGTGTTCAGAGTTCACTAGCCTTGTCAATACTTTTTCACCCAGCTGGCTTTATGTAGGGCAATGGAAATTCAAAAAGGTTAAATTACACTACACACTGGGGAAAATGCTTTCCAACTCTCAATATGTAGTACTCTCTTCCCCATAATCACAACACACCAGTCCAGAAATCACAGAGTGTAAGTAGGAGTGGACCCTCTATTATATTTAATAATCCTCTGGAAGTAGTTTTGCTCAAATTACTGGTGTTTGTGTTTGATTTTGCAACACTAAGGATTGAACCCAGGGTCTTTGCACTGAATTACACCCACAGGACACCTACCACTTATTTTCTATTTGGAAACAGCATTTCATTAAGTCGTTAAGTTTCCCAGGCTGGACTCAAACTGATGCTGCTCTTGCCTCAGCTTCCTGGAGTGCTAGGATTACACGTGTGCACCATCACACCCAGCTTTAGTTACTAGTTTTTTTATGTTCTAATGACTAAGAGAGAAATTCTTATGCCAGACAATGCAAGTATAGCCCCAGTAATGGAATCTGAGACTGACATCTAGTCATTGTAGGCTTCTCATGACATCAAACTACAGTAATAGGAGGAGGTAACTGTAGTAGGTAGGCAACTTTTTCTGATTTTCATGGGGAAATTGCATTGCTGCTACATGATGGAGGCAATATGGTCTATGCTAAAAGCTAGGGTATTTCATAGAATACATTTTAGTTTACATCTACTCAACTCCTAATACAAAACCACCTGAATCACTGCAATAAAAATCAGGCATCAAAAACGTATATCCTTTAGGAATTAAAGTTTAAATCACTCCCTTCACCTTGCTAAAAAGATTACCATGCAGATGTCATGCCAGCAAAGGATAACAGTATATGTAATGTGTGCTAGAAGAAAGTAGATATGACATTCAACAGCCCTCTTGATCAGCTATATATTTTAGCAGATCATCTAACACAGCTATACATTTTATGTAACTAATCCCTTTTCCTATACTGTATTAAGTTGGTCAGTGTTTTTCATTTGTGAAGATAGTGTCATGATATCTTATTATCCTGCCATGATTTATAGTTGTTCATGGGGCTAATTATGTTTGGAAAATTAAAGTTAACCCTGATAAAATACTACAGAATATATTTCCAGTCCAAAAGAACAGACTATAGAATTTCTGATTTCTTTATATCCATTTTCCATTATTCTCTAACCATTTCTCATTCATTGCTATCACCAATCCCACATCCATCAGAAGATTCAACACTAAATCTCATCAGAAGTTTATCTTTATGAAACACATTAATGGTTTCTGGTTGGTTTTGGCCACTCAGTATCCCTAGCAGTAGACCAGAGGGAGCAGAAGGGTATGAAGCAGGGTATTTACTCACTTGATTCTCTCCCTGATATGTTGCCTTGGGCTGCTTTGCTCCTCTAAAGACAGCCAATTTCTTCAATTGGTTCAAGTTCTTTTCTTCAGGATATATAACTTTTTGAAACAGAGAGGGAGAGAGAGACATAGAGAGAGACAGGGGTGGTGGTAAACTACCAATAATAAAAATAAAAAGCTTTTCTTTAGTAAAAATAAATTTTCAGTCATGTGTGATGGAAAGAAAACATAGGCAAAGTCTACAACATTCTCTCTCTTTACTCCCATGCTCTCAAGCCTGCAGTCATGACATATATGTTGATATTCATCATGTGTTCCTGCATATACATAAACCCTTTATTGAATTATCCTATTTCAAGTGTAGCATCTTTGCTTCTTATGGATACTAGGCCTGATTTTATATTTACATGTTTCTATATCTATATATACAGAGATATGATGGTTGTATGCATGTACACAGATGCTATAGTAGATTTTTAAAAGTCTTAAGTAAATTTGTATGTATATATGTGTTAAATGCATACACATAAATATGCATATGTACATGTGTCATCATAGAGTTTAAATAAACAAATAGATTTAAATGAATTTATGTCATAAGATATATAGTCCTCAAATTCTCCCACATACATAACACTGCAAATATCACACTTTGTCTAAATGCTAATAGACATTTGTTTTAATTTGTCTGTGATACATTCTTAGAAGTAAAATTGATACCTCAATGAGAGTGAATATTTTTAAGTATCTTAATACAGATCTTTATGATTTTTTATAGTACATTGTGATAACTTATACTGATCTCCACCAGCCCTATATGAGAAAATTTAAGTCATTTAAATTTAAAATTGGGTATTAATATTTTATAATCTGAAAATTAATGGATGAATTGTAACTTTATTGATGGTAATTTGCATTTATTTCTCAAGATGAATGTTTTCATATTCATATTTCCATTTATAAGTTTTAAATAAATTACCTATTATACACTTTGCTATTTTGTCTATTTGATGCTTCACTTGTATCTATGCTAAAATACTTTCCCTTTGTTACTGTTGACTTTTGATGAGAATAAGGACAAAAACAAGGAAATAAGGAGCACAATGAATTATTTTCATTGTAGCCTTTTCTGAAGGAGTGAATCTGAGCTATTTTCCAGAGTTATTTTTAGGGCAATTTTAATCCTCTTTTTGAAAAGTACACAATGATTATCATTAACATCACCAGGAACTGCATGAATAAGTTAGCAAAACTCTTCAAGTGATTATCAAAACTTACAGTGTTATTTTACATGGTAAGATTTAAATGCAGTACTTTTTCACAGGAAGTGCTATTGCTTCCCCAGGATACATAGCCTTTGTTTTCTTAAAAAGGAAAAAAAAATCTAAGATACCAATAATAAAAAGAAAAATCTACTCCTTGGTAGAAATAAATTTGCAATCATGTGTGATGTAAAGCAGTTAAGCAAAGTCACAAAATGATAGCCTATTTACATATTATGTCCATAAATTTCCTTCTCCATAGCATACTTCTCTTTTAAAAATTTAGTTTCACTAAACTGCTACACAGTAAATTTGAAGCAGAGATAACTTATTCTTCCCATTTTAAAGAAATAATATGCACTAACATATTATTGTTCAGCCTCCATTAGAATGGAATATTTACTTCCAGATCTGTAAGACAATTGAAATTGAATTCATCCTGTTCTGGACATTCAAATAATATTAAAAAAAATGGTAGTTTCTTTCTGGAATAGCACCTTTCTATTATACAGATGATTCAATCAACATCTCCAAATTAGTCTGCATCTCTCCTTATCTTTTGTCATCATTATTATTCCCTACTCTCTTAGTCCAAGTTTCCTCCATCCTATGCTATTGTTGGTTGTTGTTGTTGTTGCTTTGAAACAAGAACTTTTGTGTAGTCCAGACCAGCCTTAAACTCTCTAAGTAGCTTTAGTTAGCCTTGAGCTCTCTACTATTCTCCTGCCTCAACCTCCGTGATGTGGGATTATAGGGATGCACCACCACACCAGGTTTTTCTTCCATTTTGAGCTAGCTGCTTAAACTAACTCATTATGATTCTTTCTTTTCTCCAATTTGGCCTCCAGGAAAGATCAACCCCCAAGCTAGACCAACTTTCTAAAATGCACATCTGGCACTCTCACTTCTCTGAAGAGAGCCCTTTTCAATAGCACTCCACTGTTATTATGTGACATTCAAGCTCCTTAGCATGGAGTGCAGTGGTCCTTATGACCTAGCTTTTGTAAGCTTTCTGAAGTTTGTCTTTCCTTTTTATGCCATTCTTTAGTGACATGAAAACTGAGTAGTGACCATACAATTTATTCTTTCTTTCAAATGAATACCTCTTTCAAAACTCATTTCAAGTGTCACTTTTTCAGCAGTATTCCCTTGCTTCCTAGGTTTAGACAAATGACATTCTCCACAATGCATTTATAGTTCACTGGATATAATTCAATTCCTACCCCTTTAATGCTTAACTATATTTTATAGCTCTAAGCCTGTTTTCTAAATTTTTCTTTGAAGGATGTACTAGTATCCTTGTATACCATATGTAGCATACATCGTGTATGATATACACAGTAGACCCTAGGTGCATCTTTACCTGAATGGGTAAATAAACAAGTACTCACAGGATAAGCTATATTGTATAAAAGATGTTTGTTTATTCAAAACCTAGTATAAGTTACAGCTTTTGCCTCAAGTTGTTTACATCAACCTAACTAGGTAGAAATGGCATATGCATATAAAAATACAAAAGCAAGTGCACAAGGCAAGGTTCCAACTGAAAACAGATGGTATATTCTAATTATGATAATTTGAGGAGATCTGATTCATAAAGGACTTGTTAACAAAGGTTTGGGCAGGGTGTAGGGAAAATACAAAGCATAGTGCAGGAACCTATTTGTACTGTTACAGAGTTGTTGCTGTCTTTATTCCTATCCTTGAAAGGATGAAAAGATAAAGAGGTTATTGGAACGTGGAATGGGAGAAGACTATGCTGAAAGGTCTTGAAAAGAAAAGTAATCTTTGGGCAAGAGACAGAACAACCTTAGGTGACCTCATAGTAAAGAGTTCAGGGGAAGGATTTTTCTCTGTCTTATTCTCTGTCTTTCAATCTATTACCAAGGCTATCCTTTGGTCAGATCCAAATGAAACCAGAGCACACTGGAGCTCTATTCCAGAAGCACACAGCAAAGTGGATGTTATGATATGAATATGCTTTGTTTCCTCCGAAGTTCATATTGAAATCCAGTCCCAATTATTAAATGTGACAATGTGGGACCAGATGAAAACATAAGAAGTAATTAGGGATTTATCCTCATGGATATATTAATTTAGTTATGTAATTAAAGGATTTATGGGTTTTAAAGATTAGTAGGTTTTTCCAAGAATGACTCTGCTATGAAAACCAGTTTGGCTAGTGTTAACCAATTTTCTCTGAGACAAGTCTCAGTTTTTTAACACTCCAGGGAAGAGCCAATAACCACAAAAGGAAACAGTAGAACAAAAAGGTGGACTTTATTTCGTTGGCAGTGTAGTATGAAACCAGGAACAGAATGGTTCCTCATTTTTCCCACAAGCAAGCAAAAGAAGTTATACTATTTGATTTCTTAAAATGGGGAAGATCAGATTAATTAATAAATTGTTGGTATAAGTTATTAAGTGGAATGACATCATGTCATCAAGAATCTCATCTACTTTCTTGACCATATTAGACTACTTCTGGGATCATCACAGAAATTTTAAACTTCCATGACAATAATAGGTAAAAGCTTTACCATACAAATACAGTAAAATAAATTTGGATGGCATACACTGGTAATGATGGCATCCAAATTAGCTTAGACAAGTTTAGTTTTCCTGAGCCCAGTCTGTTGCTCTAACCTCTGTCTAGGTCCTAAGCTAATGGTGATTCCCTTTTTTTACAGAATTCTCCTTTATGGCAGAAATCATACATTCTTAATGCATGCACTAATCATGTGAATGGTTGTTTGCATCAAAGTCAGAAAAAATAAACAAACACAAAAAAGAGACAGTGGAAAAAAGAAAAATGGCTGTAGATCAGGGGGTAATGCTAGGTTTCTTGCATATTCTCTATCTCTTACCATGTGATACCCTGTGCAGCCTTGAACCTCTAGTAGTAAGAAAGCCATCACCAGAGCAGCTCTTCAACTTTATTTCAGAAGCATGAGTCAAAATAAACCTCCTTTTTTATATCTTACTCAGTCTGAGGTATTGTGTTAAAAAAAACAAACTTGACTACAATAGTGAAGAAGGGGAGAGAATAATAAATAATCATGTGTCTCATAGTTCCTTGAATCATCAAAGAGTCTAGTGGATCATTTTACATAAAGTAAGGGCTCAAGAAGTGCTTGCACAATTTGGTAAGCAACATGACTGAAAATCATTCAGTGGAAGCCATGGTGATAGATGACACAGATCTTCTCTCAAGAAAAAACTTGATAGTCTACAGATGTAGCTCCAAGGTAAGATTCTTGTCTAGTACATCCTAAGGCTGTAAGTTCAACTCCCAAGTACCACATAAAAAGAAAGAAAAAAGAAAGAAAAAAGAAAGAGCTGGCTATTCAGCTGTGAAAGAAGCAGCTATCTGATAGCTTCAATCATAAGGTTTCTGGAATTTGCTGGAACATTTGAATCAACTTTCAACTCTTCCTTCATATTTTTCAACCAATGACTGATCAATCATGGTAGGGAAACTAGAATCTGGACTTTTCTGCCTAATATAACATTCAAATAATCTTTTCTTAAAAACTCCTTATTGGGTCACCAAAACTTTGTCAGCTTTATAGTGTGAGAGTCTTCTTTGTCCAATTCTGCTTCATGCCCTTTTTTCACTCATAGGCATTATCTCCCAACAAATCACTTGTATTCCTAACTCTATTTAACAACCTACTTATCAGAAAGCATAAGCCACCACACAGGTACTAATTGACTGATAAGAATATAAAGAATTTCTCTAGGAAAAGTGTTATAGTAGCTTAATTTCAACTGGCAGAATTGTGAAATGGGCCTTTAACATGCGAAGAAAGAAAAATAATGACAGCAACATGTACTGTGCTGGTTATTCTCAAACCCTTCTCTCCAGAACATTACCTGGAAATATTGAAAAAGTTAAACACTCATTTTAAAAGCCTCTCTTTCTACTAGGCTTGAAATAAATTAATATAAATGACTAGTTTATGGGGAACTTTTTTTCCTTTCCTAATAAAAGGGATAGAGAAAATTGACACAACCATCTTTAGACCAGGATGCAAAAATCCAACACACTGTGTGTGAACATTTTTGAGATGTTAATCAACACTGGCCTACTCACTCCTGGATTGTCTCCTGCCATACTTCTGGTTATATGAAAATCTATACCACTGTCATCTGATCTGTGTAGGTCTTCATATTCTACTAGAAATGTGTAAGACAGATGTTGAGCTATCCCACTCACTAACCTTGCTTCAGGACTACAAAAGAAGAAATTTAATCTTGGGTATCAGTTGGAGTTTATACAATTTGCCCAGTATCCTGGAGAATTCCCTAAGGAAAGTGAAATAGAAGATAACTCATGGAATCTCTATGAGAAAGTACATACAAATGTTTCACCAAGGCACAAGTGAAGCACACTTCATTGTAGGTTTAGCTATGAAAAATAAATGAATTTTTAGGTACAAAGTGAGATTATGCTTGACAACCCCTCAACACTGTGCATTCTAAGAAGCAGATGACTGTGATATAAGTGAGAAATCAGTATACTCAAGGCAAAAAAATTTACTGGCAAATCCTCTGAATGAGTTTATGATAAAAAGAGGAAATCATTGTAATACTGAGTGGAGAAGTAGAGCAGGACATTGATTTTTAAAAGATTAGTGAGGCTTCTAGTTTTAGCTCCAACATATATAAATGTAGGACATTATCATACCAGTTCTTACAAGGAAAACCTGAAAAAACTGAAAATTGATGACTTTTCTTGGAGAGATTAAGAGTCATTGTGAAATCTGAAGACACAAGCAAACCTATAGACAGTCAAAATACTCTGTCTTGGAGAAGGAAAAGATGGTGGATTGATAGACAGCAGGATACAAAGCCTCCCCTGAGAGAGACAACTCATGCCATACTAAAATATCCTGGAGAGATCCCTACAAGGGGGAGATGGATCCTCCTGAACTAGGACAAAACTAAAGGCAAAAGAGCTGGTCAAACACACAGTCCTGGGCTACCATTATAGAAATTAAGAATAGTGGCCACAGTGCTCTCCAGGCACCTGAATTTGCACCTGCCACTGAGACTGGCCTGAGAGGCCTGAGCTCACGCTATTCTCTGCTGGGACTAGCCAGAGCAGCCTGAACACACTGGAGCACCCAAAACCATGCCACTGTGACTTACCAGTCATGCTGAAGACAGAGGTTGGCAAGTCCAATGGAGAACAGAGCTGATGAGGGACCTCCATTAACACATGGTGAGTGCTGGGAATAAGACCCACAGGAAGGGGGAAACCAAATCGATGACATGTTGGAATCAGGCAGAAAGAGCCTGAACTAGGAATGACAGTGACTTCAGTTGATTGTTCCCTTCCCAGAACTGGTTGGTGGGATCTGCTTGGCCTGGGTCATGCTCCTGGCTGGAACCAATAAGTTGTCCTAAACCAATTCCCAACATATAGCACACACTAACCCAGTGAAGGCCCCCAAAGGTGACTGGCCTGGTGGGGAGGAACCAGCTTATGCAGCCCCTGTCTACACCTCAATGACCAAGAGCAAACAGGAGAGGACAGAAATCCCTTGCCAGCATGCTTCAAAAGAACCATAGCCAACAAGGAAATGGGCTGAAACCTCCACTATACACTTGATGGAAGAAACCAAAAACATGACAAGAGAAAGAAACAATAAGAAAAAGACCCCGGCCCAAAACCCTGAGAGCACTGATCCAGGAAAGGGCAGCAAGCACACAACATCAGACACAGCATCAATGGACATTAAGAGATATCTTCAGGACCTTGTAGACAAGCTCAAAACTGAAATATTAAATCAGGTAAAGCAAGGTATAAGTAGATTAATAAAAGAAATGCTAAGCACCTCTGAAGAAGACACAGATAGAAGAAGGGAGGAACACAAAAAAAGGAGAGGAGCATTTGATAAAGAATATAAAAAAAACCTAGAATACATGAAACAGATTCAAAGAGACTACCAGGAAATTAAAAACTCCATTGAAAACTGGCAAAATTGCTTGAAAGAAACTAAGGAAAGACTATCAAAAGTTGAAGACAAGTTTGCAATGAGTGATCATGAAAGGAAAGGTCTCTTAAAAATAAAAAGGAAACAGGCAGTAACAATACAAAGGCTAGAAGATGACAAGAGAATCTACAATTTAAGAATAAAAATGTGAGTAAAGAAGCAGGAATAAAAACAAGTGAATTACAAAGGCTATTCATGGAAATAATTAAGGAAAACTTCCAAAGAATAGGAAAACAAAATGATATTTTGATATACGAGGCATACAGAGTTCCAGCCACCTACAACCAAAACAGAGCTACATGCAGATATATAATAATCAAGATACCAGAATTTCAATATAAAAACAGAATATTAAAAAGCCATCAGAGAAAAGAAAAAGATCGCCTATAAAGGAAAACTGATCAACATCATGGCAGACTTCTCTACACAGACCATCAAATCAGGAAGAGCTTGGAGAAAAGTATTCCAAGCCCTGAAAGAAAATAACCTCCAGCCCAGATTGATCCATCCTGCAAAACTGTCACTAGAAATTAATGGAGAAATAAGATGCTTCCATGACAAAGAGGAGCTTCGTGACCATCAATCCAACCGTACAGAGAATGCTGAAGGACATTCTAGAGAGAGAGAAAAAAAATACCAGCATTTCAGGAACAGTGGCAGAAATGCCTCAATGAATGGGGCAGGCAGTAGAATGAAGGAAAAATGTACACAAACAATGGCAGAAAAATAGCATAGCAGAAATGGGGCAGAGAAGTTTGGCTGTAATCTGTAACATAGATGGCCTTGATACATTAAAAACATACAGGAAGAGTAGATGAGGAGGTAGGGTCCATTTAGGTGCTCTGTATAGGAAATATGATCAACCTGAGAGAGGGATTATGGACTAAAAATCAAATATGAGAAAACAGTGCTGTATGTGACAGGGAGCCAGAGAGAAATAGGAGCAACTCAGCCACCATCTACAGATAGGTTGGAAAGACAGGATACTTATGTGCAGTAGAGAAATACTCAGCTATAATGAAGGAAAACTATAAGGGTTTTGTAGGTAAAGGAATACAACTTGAGATCAAGTCCAGGAGTGAGAAGGTTTGGAACCACTTATGGAAATAGCAGGTTGTCCTCCCAATCTAAAAACTGAGAGAGTTGGTGGGACCCAAAATGCACAACACCCTGTGAGAGTGAAAGGGAAGGAATAGTCTAAAAAAAGAAGGCAGAGGATACAAGGATTGTTAATAGTATACAAGGATTTAAAACCCACATTACTTACACCACTCTACTTAGATGGATTATATTCTGTTCCAGTTTGTCTACTTGTACTAGATTTGAAGGCACAGTTATCCAGAAAATAGCAGGATATAGCATGGTAGTCATCCTTAATTTCCTATTAACTTAATCAGAAATTCTGTATAACATACACTGTTTTAGCATGACTGATGTTAATTGAATCTGGTTTGTTAATTTGCTGTTTTGCATTGACAGACTTTATTCAAAGCTGTTATGATTGATAATATCAAGTCTGAGAGTATAGGCAAGTATACTGAAGATGACAAGATTCACTAGGATACCCACTCTGGTTGGATTATTACCTGCCTTTGAAGTTTTACACTGTCTACAATGTTTTGTTTTTACTAATATTGTTATGTACTGCTATATTAAATTATACTGCTTTATTGAATTATGCCTGATAATATAGACAATTCTATTGAAGTTAACAAGAGACAACACAGTAACCATTGTAGATCACCTTGTACTGTGATTTTATATGACTTTTTGGTTTCTTTTTTTTATAGGAATTTGTTTTGTTTTGTCTTGCTAGGTCTTGTTTTTCCCTCTAATACAGAAAGGATAGAAATACATGTAAAGACTCATGCATGTAAGGCTGTTTACAGTCTCACTGTTTGAATGTGTACTTTATATGTTTTAATTTTGTAACTTGAACAACTATTTCTAAGAGGACAATATGTAATTTATCAACCAGTGATTTCTTACTCTTTATCTTTCTTTAAATTCTGTATTATTTCTACCCTTTTCCTGTTATTTTTTTCTCTTTAAATAAAAAAGTTTAAAAAATAATCTGTCTTAATCAAATGTGCTGGAACACATAAGCTAATAGGAACAATTCAATGCTGATTTTCATGAGCTTCTATAGGCTGAGTGTGGACTAGGGTAAGAATGAGGAGTCCTGGAAGCTGTAGTTTTATTTAGACACCTTGGTGCTATGAATTTTACCTCTCAGAATGCTACCAGGTTATCATAATGCAGATCTAAGAAAGATCCCCTTATGGCTCTTGCAGGGTTTAGAAAGGAGTAATCATTATGCAACATTGCTGGAATTTTTTTTCATAAAAAGGGTCCTACTATACGAGAGGAAAGTTTTTTTACAAGAACCTTATTATTTTCAGAGAAAGTCATTCCTTTGATCTCTAGCTGTCATGTATCCTTTAAAGCACATGAGAGCAATGGCAAATATTTGGAGAGGTTACTGTGTCTGATGAAGAATACTTAGGAAAGCCCTAAATTAAAAGGGGATATATAATTGAATAAGATAGGGCTGGGCATGGTGGTGCACATCTGTAATTCTAGCACCCAGGAGGCTGAGGTAAAAGGATCACCACAAGTTCAAGGCCAGTTTGGGATGCATAATTAGTTCAAGACCAGCCTGAATACACAGTGATATCCTGTCTCAAAAAAACTGTCAATAGAGGAGACTGAACTCCACAGGATCATTCTTACAGCTGCATATAGCAAATATCAAACAAAGCCTAATTCCTAGAGAATAACAAAACTCAGTTCTAATTAGTTGATATAACATGTATAGCTTTCAATGACAACAGCAACAAAAATATGTCATGACAAAAGTCAAGAAAAACAATCTAAATAGACAAAAGCAATGTTTGAAACACAGACTAGGTTTTGACAGTTGTCAGGGTCCCAGAATAAAGATGGAAGTCTGGTAAGCAGCAGAGAAAGAGACTCTCTGAGTGTTGCCTTCCAGACAGTGGAACATAGCAATGTGAGGAAAACCAGAAAGAGGAAAGCAGATACCCTGAACCCAAGAAGGATCTGAAGTACAAATTGAAACCCACAAGTTCAAGGCCAACTTAGGCTACATAGTGAGTTCAAAACCAGCCTGAACTACCTAGTGACATCCTGTCTCAAAAAACTGCCAATAGAGCCTGAGTGAAAAGAGAAACTTTAGTGAAGAAGGAAGTAGCTAGTGGTGCCTACTCCCTGCCACAGAACTCTGTGTGAGAGGAGTGGTTTAAACCTGCAGACATATGGTGACTGCTGGCAATCCCAGAGACCTCCACAGAAAGACATAGCATTGGAGGAGAGCAGTGGACTGCATTTGCTGGGGGTGTGTGCTGAGGTTCAGTAGTCCTGTGTGAGACAGCAATTGGCTGAGAGCCACCTTAAAAGGGGGACCATTGAGTTCAGAAATCAGAGTGGGTTCTGACTTCATTTAGTAGCTCCTAGCTGGGCACAGACCTGTGAAGCATGCTGTGATGGCTACAGACCTAATGAGTCTCATGTTGATTAGAAGGTGCAGGCTTACTGAGATTATCTACTACCCCATCAAACAGCTACTTCTGGCTAGCTGGAATAGATCCGCACAGATCAGGACTCTGTCTCCACATGTCACCCAACAATGGCAGCAGAGACAAATCAGTAAGTGGACTTTTTTTTTTCTCTCTCTCTCTCTCTTATTTCTTTTTTGTTGTGGTGGTGGATTTACTTTGTTTTCTGAGTTTTGTTTTTTCTTTCTCCTTCATTGTTTGACCTTATTTTTTATACAAGTGTGAATATGATTTCTATCTTCTTTTTGGTTGTTGTTGTTTTTCCATTCTTCTTTTTATCTCTTTCATTCCAATCTTCTGCACCAGTTTCCAAAAGTTAGCATTTATGATCATTGTCCTCCAGTCTTACATTTAATCTCTTCCCCTTCTTTTATCATTCTATTTTTTCCCTAACCCCTTTTAAATTTTCACCCCTGAGGGTAAAATTGACATATTAAGGACTTATATACCCCATAAAATTTTCTGGTCTGTTCTAGGTTTTGTTATGTAATCACTAATATAGTTCATATGATTGAAGGTAGAAAATTAATGGTTACTTCAGTTTGTCACTTTCTAGGCTGTGATTGTTGCTACTGTTATTGACATTAGTAGCATTTTAGCCAAAAATAATAACTTTTCTAAACAGCTACTTTTTCTGGTATTCCAAGATTGAGATTCACTAAGTATCATAGCAAATACACTGTGCCAAATAACCAGGGGCTGGGCCAAACAGGAGGCAATTTCTAATTGCCAATAAACTGAACAGATAGGAACTTACAACAGACTCAAAATCCAAAACAAATTATACCTGGAAGATACCTTGGAGAAGTAGTCATTTCCTAAGTGTTGTAAATACTAGAAATAAAGCAATTCACCATAGGTAATTTAGAAGCATCACACCAGGAATTAAGCTATAAAAAGAAAAGAAAATGAGAGGATACTCAAACAAGATGGAACTCCAAACATCCACTGCATCAAAAGTTAACCCGGGGGCAATGAGGTGAGACAATGTGAAAGTAACCCACACATAGAGCTCAAATTGGATACAATAAAAAAAATCTACAGCCAGGCATATCATAGTCAAAAGTTCAGAAATTCAACACAAGAATAGAATCTTAAAAGCTGTTAGGGAAAAGAAACAAATCACCTATAAAGGGAAGCCCATCAGAATCATAGCTGAGTTCTCAGTACAAATTCTCAACTCAAGGAGAGCTTTGAGTGAAGAATTTCAATTTCTAAAGGAAAACAAACTTCAATCGAGATTGATGTGCCCTACAAAGCTATCTTTCAAAACTGATGGAGAAATAAAACACTTCCATGACAAAGAGCATCTGAGGAAACTTTTGACCACCAAACCAGTACTCCAAAATATTTTAAAGGACATTTTAGAAAGAGATAATAAGAACTACTATTCTATGAATTCCAACAGAAGAAATTCTCCATGCAAGGCAAACAATTAAACAGAGGGATGAAAAAAGGGGGGGAGCCAAAAACAGGAAAATAATATGAGAAGGATAATCAATACATATCACTTATAACCATCAATATTAATTGTCTGAATTCACCAATCAAAAGACAGACTGGAGGAATGAATCAACAAGTGAGATTCAACAATATGCTGCATAGAAGAAACATATTTAATTCAAAAAGAAATTCATAGACTGAAAATCAAAGGATGGAAAGCAATAGTCCATTGCAACATGAAACCAGAAAAAAGCAGGAGTAGCTTTTCTATTTGCAGGCAAAGTTAATTTTAAGCCAAGATTGACTACGAGAGATAAAGAAGGTCACTACATCCTCATAAAGGGGACCATCCAAAAGGAAAAGATAACAATCATAAAAATATATGCAACAAATATTAGTGCACCCAGTTATATAAAACAAATATTAGTGAACATGAAAAAGAAAGTAAGTACTCATGCTATTGTATTTTGGGTTTTCAATACTCCACTGTCACAAAAAGACATATCAACTACACAACAAAATCAAAAATGAAATATTAGAACTGAACTGAACTTTAGAATAAATGAATTTAGTGGAAGTCTGCAGAATGTTCCACCACAACATTAGAATACAAATTCTTCTGAGCTGCACATGGGATGTTCTTCAAAATAGATCACAGACTAACTCATAGAACATGATTAAGTAAATGCAAAAGAAGTGAAATTAACCCATCCATAGTATCAGACCATAGTGCAATGAAATTGGAAATAAATGGCAAAAGAAAACATGAGAACTTCATAAACACATGTAAATTAAATATCACCTTTTAAGCAACCAATGGGACACAGATGAATTTAAAGAATAAATTGGGCACTTTCTAAAATTAAATGATAATGGTAATACAACCAATCAAATCTTATGGGACACAATGAAAGCAGTCCTAAGCGGAAAAATTTTAGCAATGAATACCCATATCAGGAAAACAGAGCAAGTGCAAATAGACAGTTGTTAGAATTATCAGATAAGGAAATTAAAAATCAATGGCTAGTATAGCAAAGGCTTTAACAGTAAAAGTACATGTAATAACAGATGTCCAATGTCATCAGAAAGATGAAAACTGTAATAAAGGATCAAAAGGACAGCTAAAACATCATATGAGAAATTAAGATTATGTTTGTAGGGCTCACAAGTAGACTTGACATAGCAAATAAAAGAATCAGTAAATTTAAGATACTGCAAAAGAAACTTTCCAAATAAAAATGCACAGGAAAAAAAAAGAATAGGAGAAAAGTGTAGCATCCAAAATCAATAAGGAAATGTCAGAAGTTTAATATATGAATAATTCTAGCACCATTAGGAGAAAAAACAAACAGATACAATATTTGTAGTAATAATGGCTGAGAGCTTCCAAAATTAAGAATAAACATCAAATCAGATTCAGAAACTCAGAGAGCACAAAAACAGAATAAATACATGGAAAAGCTATATGGAAGCATACCATATTTTAACTGAAGAAAACCAATGATAAAGAAAATACTGAAAAAAAGATAGGCAAAGAAACTTATAGAAGAATAAGGATACAGATTACAGTGGACATGTTATGAGCAACCATGCAAAACTGAAGAGAATGAAGTGAAATACTTAAAGTAATGAAAAAAAACATGAAACCATAATTCTATTTCCAGATAAACTGTTTATTTATTTTTAAATGAAGGCAAAAATTAAAAAAAATCTTTCTCAGAAAACAAAGTTCGAGGAACTTTATCAGGCAGACCTGTCTTGCAGAAAGTTTAAAAGATCTTTTTCAGACAGAAGAAAAAGTATATAATTTATAAATTTAGAGTTGCAGAAGGAAAAGGACTCTCCCATCATAGCTACCAGGATTCATGTGAAAAGCACTGCAGGAAGGCCCAGAGACTTGTGGGAACATCAGCCACACAAAAGAATCCCAAGCCAGGATGCACAGGATCTATACTAGTGATCATGAAAGGAAACATTTCTTAAAAATAACAAAAGATCTGGAAATAACAATTCAACACCTGCAAGACAATGCAAAGAAAACTAATATAAAAATACTAAGTGTAAATGAAAAAGCAGTAGTCAACACAAATGACCTAAAAACTATTTAAAGAAATAGTAACAGAAAAGTTCCCACGCATGGGAAACAAATATGACATACAGATAAGTGAGGCACATAGAACTCCAGTTAGCCATAACCAAAATAAATCTATACCCATACATATAATTATCAAGATCCCAGAAATTCAACATAAGAACAGAATATTTAAAGTGGTTAGAGAAAAGAAATAGATGACCTATAAAGGAACACCTGTTATAATCATGGCAGACTTCTCAACACAAACTCTCAATTCAAGAAGAGCTCAGAGTGAAGTATTCAAAGTCCTGAAAGAAAACAATTTCCAACTCATGTTCATATATACTGCAAAACTACCTTTCAAAGTTAATGGAGAAATAAGATACTTCCATGACAAAGAACAACTGAAAAAATTCAACCCTACAAGGGTACTCAAAGATATTCCAGATAAAAATAAAAATGACTTCAATTCCAAGAATGACAACAGAAAGATACCACCAAGCAGGGCAAGCAATTAAGCAGAGGAAAAAAGTAGGGAAATAACAGCAGGAAAATAATATGACAAAGATAAGTCAACACATATCACTTATAACCATCAATGTAAATGGCTTCACCAGTCAAAAGAAACAGACTGGAAGAATGGATCAAGAAACAAAGTCTAACCATATGCTGTATACTCGAAACACATTTAACTGAAAAACAGATTCATACACTGAAAGTCAAAGGCAGGAAAACAATTCTCCATGCAATAGGAAACCAGAAAAAATTAGGGGTAGCTATTCTCTTTGCAAACATTGAGAACTTCAAACCAAGAATGATTAAAAGGATAAAGAAGTTCACTACATACTTGTTTGGGAAAAACTTCAAGAGAAGCAGACAATTATAAATATGCATCAAATATATAAGCACCCAACTATATAAGACAAATATTAATAGGCATAAAAATCAAATGAGCAATAACACAATTATAATGGGGGAATTACAATATCACAAATACATGGACCAACAAGAAAAAAAATAAACAAAGAAATATCAGAACTGAACCAAACCTGTGAACAAATGGACTTATTGATGTTTATAGTGTTCCATCCAACCACATCAGAATACACATTCTCAGCTTCACATAGGGTATTCTCTAAAGTAGACCATAAACTAGCCTATAGAATATGCTTAAATAAATGCAAAGGAATTGAAATTATCCTATGCATATTTTCTAACCATAGTGCAATAAACTTGGAAGCAAATAGCAAGAAACCCACAAAAATTCCATAAAAGCATAGAAATTAAATAACATCTTCCTAAACAACCAATGAGTCACAGATGAAATCAAAGAAGAAATTAAATAATATCCACAATTAAATGAAAATGCAGATACAATGCACCAGAAACTGTGGGACACAATGAAATCAGTTTTATGAGGGAAATTTATAGCAGCGCATTCTCACATCAGATAAAACAATGAGCACAAATAACCTCAGAGTGAAATTCAAACTTCTAGAAAAAAAAGAGCAATTCAATCCCAAAGTCCATAGAAGGGAGGAAATTATAAACGTCAGAGCAGAAATTAACGCAATTAAGACTAAGAAAACAATACAAACAATTAATGAATTGAAGAGTTGGTTATTTGAAAGAATAAAATCAATAAAACCTTAACCAATCTTAGCAAAAAAAGGAAAGAAAAGACTCAAATTCATGCATTGAGGAATTAAAAGGGTGAAATAACTACAGATCTTGTGGAAATACAGAAAGTCATCAAAACATAGTTTGAAAATCTTTGCTCTCTTATGATGAAAAACACAGAAGAAATGGATAGATTTTTAGACATGTACCAATTACCAAACCTAAACCAAGAATATACAAAAACACTTAATAACCCAATATCAGTCAATAGAATTGAAAATGTAATTAAAACTCTATCAACAAAGAAAAGTCCATGTCCTGATGTATTCACTGCTGAATTCTATAAGAAATTAGGAGATTTACCACCTATATTCTCCAACTCTGTAATGAAACTGAAAGGGAAGCAATACTCTCTAACTCATTCCTGGAGGCAAGTAGAGAACTACAAGCCAGTCTCCCTATTGAACATAGATGCAAAAACCCTCAATAAGACACTAGTAAACTGAATGCAGCAAATCATCAAGAGGATTATACATAGGACCACTTAAGTTTAACTCCAGGAATGCAGGGATGGTTCAACATATGCACATCAATAAATATAATACACCATGTCAACAGAGCCAAAGAACACAATCTCATTATCATTTCAAGAGAGGCAGAAAAAAGCTTTTGACAGAGTCCAACACTCAATCATGATAAATATATGAATGTTTTAATTAATTGTAATAATGTTTTTGGTGATTGTAGCATACAGATAAGAAAACAAAACAGCACATCTATAGGAAGGAAGAGAAGAATTGAAGATACTCTATTATATTATAAAGTAACTGAATTATATGTGATGCAATAGTGTTATATTAAGGTAAACTTAGATTACATTAAAATGTATATTGCAATTTATAGGATAACCATCACTTTTTAAAGCTAAATAAAAGCAAGTGAATAAATAAAAAGAACTTGAGATGCAGCTCAGTGCTCCCTGGGTTCAATCTCCAATGCCAAAACACCAAAGATTTTAATTAAAAGTCTACCTCTATTGCAAAAAAATCTTTAAAAACATAAAATTCTATAGTACATTTCAAGAATTTTATATTTATGGGAGATCAAGTGGTTAGAGATTTATTATTTATAATTTTTTCTAATTAGAAAAGTCATCCACTGGTGTCAGAAAAAAGGGAAATTATATTATGCTATTACCTCAAAATAATATTTTTTTGCTTTAAGTATTATAAAATGACTTACTTTTTTATTATAAAATGACTTACTTTTTACTTTTTTAAACAAATAACATATAAAATTGAATGTCCTGTGATTGGATAGAAACAGAGAGAGAGAATGAAAGAAAGAAAGAAAGAAAGAAAGAAAAGAAAGAAAGCAAGAAAGCAAGCAAGAAAGAAAAAGAAATAAGGAGAGAAAGAAAGAGCGAAAGTTAGAAAAAGGAAGCAAGTAAGAAATGTAGAAAGAATGAATAAAAATTTAAGAGAAGAAATAAATTCAGGTACATAAAATGGTGAAATAATATTAGAGAGACAAGAAAAATAAGCCTTAGGAAATCACTGAATGACAGTTATAAATATGATTGATATCAAGAAAGATATATTAATAACTACATTAAATGTATATGGCCAAAATATTCAATTAAAAGACAGAGATATTCATAGTAGATACAAAAATAAGATCTGATTTTATGCTGCCTACAAGAAACCCATTTTCAAGTCAGTTATACTATTAGTGTCTCAGTTCATTAAATGGGAAGCTTCTTGCTAATATCCATTGGAGAAATTTTTATGCCCATATCTTTTCCCATGATAAACTACATTAAGAATAACAACATGTAATTATTAACTATTGTTATTCTCCTACAATTTTGTTATGAAATTTCATTGCACCTGTTTTCCATAAAACAAAACAAGAGATGAAAAAACATGTACTATGATAATGTTAATGAGAATTGGGAATAGCAATGTTAACTTCAGACAAAATAGACATCAGGACTAAGGCTGATGTCTTAACTTATCAGGACTAAGGTGAGGCACTTCATAATAACAGAGGGATCAACTCATTAACAAGAAGTAACAATCCTAAACGTATGTGAAGGTAAGAGTAGAGTGCCAAAATGCATGAGGCCAAAACTGATAAGTGAAAGAAGAAGTTAACAAAACCAGTATTATAGGTTTGAGACTTCAGTGGCCCTGTCAGTAAGTAATAGGTCAAGTAGGCAGAAAATCAATTAGAATATATAGTTGACTTGAATATCACTATCAATCAATTTGATCTAAGTGACATTAATGGAATAACTTATGTAACACCAGGAATTTATAAATTCTGATCAAGTTTGCTTGGAACATTCATCCAGACTACATTCTGGATCATAATACATCTTAGCAAATTTAAAAGTATAGAAACCATACAAATTATGTTCCTAGATTACAGTAGAATTTACAACAGAAATCAATAATAACAAAACACTTGGAAAACCCAAACATGTTTGCAAATTAAATAACATGTAATAACAGATTGATCAATGTCTGTAACTGTTGTAAAACAATTTGGAATTAAATGAACAGGATAAATGGCACATAACAGAAAAGAAGAAAAACCTAAAATCAGTAAGCTAAGCTTAAAACTTCTGCAACAGGAGAAAGAACAATTTAAGACTAAAGAAAGCAGCAAAAAATTTAAAGTATGAACTATGCAACTGAAACTAGGAAAATAATAGAAAATATTAGTAAATCAAAACCTGGTTCTTAGAAAAGAGCAAGATAAAAAACTAATTTTTTTTAAATGATAAATTGCTAGGAAAATTGAGAGGAAAACAGGAATATAGAATCAAAATTACCAATATCAGAAATGAAATAACTTTCATCACTACTGCTTACATGGACATTAAAAGGATAAAAAATACTAGGAATAATTCTATGCCCATAAATTTGATAACTAAGTGAAATATACCAATTTATTGAAAGACACAAACTATGAACACTCATAAACAGTTAACTTGAATAGTCTCA
Source organism: Hydrochoerus hydrochaeris (assembly GCA_004027455.1). NCBI lineage: Eukaryota > Metazoa > Chordata > Mammalia > Rodentia > Hydrochaeridae > Hydrochoerus > Hydrochoerus hydrochaeris. The sequence continues at coordinate 94,215 of PVLA01005474.1, forward strand.
TAACTGTTAAGTTCAATTAATAATTAATACATTTCTAAAAAGGAAAGCAGCAGGCCCAAATAATTTCATTGGTGAAATGTACTGAACATTTAAAGAGATGATACCATTTCTTTACAATGTCTTTTGGAAAATATAAACAGAGCAAGTCATTCAGGATAGAAGAACACTGTTATTCTACAATTAAACTTTCATATGTTTCCTTAGAAGCCCCTGGAAACCAGTGTCATTTTTTACTATCTTTATAGTTTTTGTTAAAATAATGACAGTAAGCATTTGTCAAAACCCATAGAACCAAACAGTGCAAGAAAAAAAAAACATTTACTAAAATTTATATATTTATGCATTTTATTTTATCCTATTGTTTCAATACTGGGGATTGAATCCAGGGCCTTCAGATTAAGCTACACCCTTGCCCTTTTTTTGTTTATTTTGAGAGAGGATTTTGCTAAACTGCCTAGGCTGGGCTAGAATTTGAGATGCTCTAAGAAACAAGGAGATAAATATTTCACAAATGAAATGGAACCAAAAGATGGGGGGAAGGGTAAGAGGAAGTAAAACAAAATTTAAGATTTGTTACGTACATGTACCAACTCCTTTTGACGATAAATGTATATGTAAAAATGTTACAGAAAAAGCTGCCGGCACACCAGGACAAGAACTATTTGGCAATTCCTGAGTTCTGCATCATGTTGGAACTTGGGGTGCTGTGTGAACAGGCAGCTTGTTTGCCACCCTGGTAAGCAGCTGGGGGCCTGCCAGTGCGCTGGCTAAGAATCAGACATCGATCCACCCCCACCCCCACCATTAGCAAATGAGACCCAGATGTCTGAGTATCTCTTTGGAGGATGAATGTTTGCAGTGTGGCAAGTAAAGGGAATCTCCTTCTACCATCTATTTGAAGGCAAATATTTTTATCACTGTTTTGCTCAGTTTTGATTAATGGTACTGCTCTATTCAATATTCTGTTTTTGTAAGTTTGATGTTTCCTTCCATTTTGCTCTACCTGATTGAAAGAACAGATAATGTTAACAGAACGGGATGTACTATTTTGCCTATTGCTGGTGTCCTGGTTACCTGCTGTGAGGTTCTGTGCCAATGTCACTGCACTGCCTCGCATGGGTTTGTTCTGTCTTGATCTGCTGTATTTTGCTACCTTCAAAAAAAAACTAGATAACAAAGCAACAAAATGCCTCCAAAAACCTCCCTACTACACCAAAGCTGATCCATGGGGCATGGATGAGGAGAAACTCAAAAACAAAGCAACAGAATAATATTAAGTTCATTAAAAAGTAAATAATAACAACAAAACAAGTCAGTAAGGTACTGAGCAACCTGATACAGGATATAACTAAACAGATAATGGACTTAAAAAGTAAAAGGAAGAAAAGAAAGTGCTCTAAAGGATATAACTGCATTTATGTTTAAGTGTGTAGTATTGATAACCATGTTGCTAAGTTGTTATTGGATCATTGAAATTCTTTGCAGCCTCACTGTTTGAATGTAAACTTTGTATGCTTTAATTTTGTAACTTGAACAACTATTAAGAAGGCAATATGTAATTTATCAACTAGTGATTTCTTACTGTTATTTTTTTCTGAAATTCTGCATTGGTTCTACCCCTTTTTCTGTTTTGCTTTTTTCCTCTTTAAATAACATTTTTAAAAAATGTTGCAGGAAAAATATATTTCATTTATTGCTACTTGGTGTTTCTTTTTCCAGGAACAAAACACAGTGCCTCACACTTACCAGGCAGGCACTGTGCTGCTGAGCTATATCCTCGGCCCTCAACTCCCCATGATGAAAGTAATCATTATGTACTGCAATCATGTAATAAACAAATAAAGCCTCAACATACCTACATTTTTTTAAACAAATTATTTAAGTGGTCAAGAAATCCCAGGATATACAACAGAATGTGACAAAAGAATCTAAATGTGTTGCAAATAATTTTTTTAAATCCATAGTGAAAGGAAGAAATGAAATACTGACCTAAGCTATCTTGGAAATTAGAGTTTGTAAGACAAAAAGCAAAAAGACCTATACGTAATCACTATGTTATAGATAAAAAAATTGCTAGGTTATGGTTTAACAATTCTACCAAAACTATACATACAGACCTGCATTGAATAATTAAATATTGATGGTAGATAATAGGAGCAGATCTCACTATTGGAGTGGAAGGTACTGATAAGCAAAGAGACTAGAATGCCTTAGAGTTGATATATTAGTATGAATCTGCTATAGTTTAGACCTTAAATATTCCCCCAAAGGTCCATGTGTAAAAGTATTTGTCCCCAGGTTGGCACTATTGGGAAGAGGTGGAAAGTTTTCAAGGATCTATAGGAAGGCTGTAGGTCACTGTAGGTGCCCTAAAAGATGACAGTGGGAACCTAACCCCTTTCGGTTTTCATTTCCAACCATGAGGTAGAGACATCATTCTGCCATGTACTTTTATCATGATATTCTGGCACAGATCAAGCAAGTGGGCCAATAAGTCCTAGACTGAAACCTCTAAAGCTATGAGCCAAAATAACCCTTTTCTATTTTTAAATTGATTGTTTCAGATATTCTGTTATATTAACAGAAAGTTAATACAATATCCAAAGTCAGCTAAATATAGGCAAAAATGCTTACATACAGAAATATTTATGTTTATATAGATTAGTACTACACTAATTCCAAATAGTACTAATAAGAGAAGCAATCCAGAGTTTATAATAACTATGTACTATCTTCTCAATAAGTCTACAAATCTAAAACTGCTCTAAAACAAAAATAGCTATTTAAAAATAGTAATCACATCTTGAGAAATAACTTCACATGTCACAGGGATAGCAGTGAATGAATCAAGTGGCAGAGAAAATTAATATTTTTTCTCACCTTTCCTTAAATGTATGAACACTAACCATACTGTGTCGATAGGTATTCAGCCCAGAAATACATTGTGAAATGGTGAAAAACATTCCATACTGGAAGTTAGAAAACAGGGATGTAATTCTAACTCAATCACTTGCCAGTCTCAATAAACACTATGAAATTATTCCTCATTTGTAAAACAAATATATTGCATCCAACTCCTTTTAAAGCCTATCCAGCCCTGTGATAATATCACTCTTTATCCTTGAATCTAGAAATAAAATTTGGCTTCTTTCATGTTTTTAAGGCTGAGATCCTATTCTTGCCATCCTATTCAGTGCCATACATCTGTAAATAAGATGCTGGCACCAAACCTAGGGAATCAAGACCTCTTTGCAAAGTCTAACAGGCTCCAATCCTCCTTATTATCTATACAGCAGTCACTGTTGGTTCCCTGCCCAAATCCCTTTCTCTAGGCTATTGTGCCTATTCTCCAGCTAAATGCTAACATCTTGTAGCTTGTGCATCACTGGAGAATTGTTCTAAGTAACAGAGGCTGGCTTACGCAAGAGAAGCATAAGAAATTACACAGATTCATTTTTCTGGGTGTTAGTCCATTACTAATGATTGAATAATACTGGGATATTAAATTCTCTTTGCCTGCAGGTGGGTCAAGTCCATGGTATTCTTAATACTCCACAGCTCCTTGTGAATCAAGGATGATCTTAGACTTCAGGTGAATTCAGCAGCATATTTTTGCCTGGCTTCTGCCCTGTAGAAGACAACCTGGACATCTCTCCTTGAATGCAGAACAATTGCTTCAGCTTTAGTTAAAAGGAGCCCTATTTCCACGTACTGATATGTACAAAGCTGTCTATGCCATTTCCTTCTTTCTTCCATTGGCATTAAGCAATGCAAATAAGGCTGGCTGAGGTACTGAAATGTAGTCTTTAATACCAGGGGACAATTCCGTTTCCTCACATCATGTTCCCTGAAAGCAGTTGAACACAGTGGGATGGCAGAGCCAAATAGTTTCAGGAATGTCAACTGGGTACCAGCCTCAAAATAAGAGGCTATGACTTCCCAGGGCACAGAAGTTTACATAAGAGAAACTGAAGCAACAGCCTCCTAAATTCATTCATATGCTATCCCAATCAAGTTATGCAGGTTGGTCTTTCTGGAAAACCCTCTCCCTGCATATGTCAGAGGTTCCTTTCTCTTCACCTGGCTAGCTCAGCTCACTTTACTTACTTAATTCCTGGCTTCTTGACTGTCACTAATCCTCAAACCACTCCCTTCTTTGTGAGATAATAAATTTTGGTTGAGGTTTTGGATCAAGGTCTTTGCCCCATGTACCCTCGCTTGGAATAGAATTAGGACCCTTTGGTTGCCCATAACTATAAATATGTCTTAGTATCTTTATTCTCACCATGAGTTGCACTACAGATGGTAGATTGGGATTAATTTACTGAGATTCCAATAACTTATCAGTGGAATTGTAAATATAACTTTCCAGACTGCACAGTGAGTGGCAAAGGAATTACCATATTTGGATCACAATATTTTAAGGAATTACAGTATACAATATTGGAATTACAGTATTGCCCTTTCTTATTCTGTTAGAGCTTTCATCTAGTAACACTCCCTCACAAAACTACTTGCAAAGTATTGGTTACTCATTCTTGGGGACCTGACTTTGGAAAGTTTGGGACAAGTTGTGCCAACATTCTTCTAATGTCCCAGAGAAGTCAGATGTAGCTATTCTCATGCAAAATTCTGCAATGCAGGAGCCAGCAAAATCATCAAGCTTGGTTAGGAGAAAATATTAGGCTTTATATGCCACATGTGATCCTTGTTGTTTATCACTTTTTAATCCCTTAAACATTTAAACATCATTTTTCACTATTAACCCAGGCTAAACAAGCAGAAAACAAGACATGTGTTCTACAGCCCCAAGGTAAGAAGCCATGGCAGAGCCATTCCAGTGCAGAATGGAGGTTTAGGGGGGCCTCAGTCATACTCGAGTCTTCTCTCAGAATGATTAAAGCAGAAGCCCATCTAAACAAAACTAAGTATTCAAGAATTTACCATTAAATATTCATCTCTTATTTCTAATCAGTTGTCTTCTGTTGTGGTTATTATGAGAAAATATTTCAACAAAATGACTTAATTTAGAAGATCCGAAGATCTCTAAAGAAGTAAAGATAATTCCTAGTTTAATAACCTGTTTAATGACTATTCAGACTTGTGACCAACTTGTGATATTTGGACTAATGGCCCAACTGCTTAGATTTATTCTCTCTCTCTCTCTCTCTCTCTCTCTCTCTCTCTCTCTCTCTCTCTCTCTTTCTGGTACAGTTCAATACAACTTGTTTTTAGAGTCTCAATATCTTTTTTGGTACAGTACATTTTATTTATACAGTACTTTAATTCTTACTGATTGTACCATACAGTAAAGTACTATAGTTTTATGTTTTATTATATATTATAGTGCTGCATGTAAGAGTTGTGCAAATAAAATCAAAGAGCTTCCTTTGACCATTTCTTTGTTCTCATTTAATGACCAATCTATTGAATGACTTAGTCACAGGAACAAAACTTGGTTGTTAAATGAAGAATATCTGCAGCTCCAAATGAAACTTTTTACATTACATGAGACAGACACAGAAGAAATAGAAACTGAGTGTCATAAACACACATGGATGGAGAGAAGAGAAAAGTGAAAAGAATAATATGAAAAACAGATAGACAGTAACAAACAGATGGAGAGAGACAAGGATAGAAATTTGAAGAAAAAATATGAGATATAAAGAGAAATATAGAATTTGGTTGTGGTGGTGAATGTCCATAACCCCAACACTGTGTGAGCATGAGGCAGAAAGACTGCAAGTTCCAGCCCAGCCCAGGCAATGTGTTGACTTAGCAACACTCTGTTTCAAAATCAAAAAGGGCTAGAGCTGAAGCTTTCCCTGGATTCAGTCCCAGTAAAGGAAGAGAGAGAAAGAGAGAGACAGAGACAGACAGAAAGACAGAGACATAGAGAGGAAGGAGGAGGACAATGAGGAAGAGGAAGAGGAGGAAGAGAACAAGGAGAAGAACAATAAAGGAGGAGAGAGGTAAAGCAAAGGAGAGGGAGAGACAGTGACCCAGAGACAGAGAAAGAGGAGAGATCACAACAAGCAACATTTTGACAATAATTCAAAGCATAATCTCAACAAGAGAAGCTTAATTAAAGGCCAAACATTTATCTCATATTAACCTTACTTTCACTTTCACAACTCACAATCTATGGTAAGCATCATGTAGGTGTATGTTGTTTTATATTAAGAGGATAAGTACTTTACAATTCTGGAAGAAATTTGCTGTATTATCTACTACAGAGGGCATTGATTATGTTGTAATGTACTCACTGATGTCTGAGAACAGATTCTAAGTAAGACAGAAAAGAGCAGGAAATAGCATATAAATAGGATAACATTCTAGTAAGAATTCCTAAATGAAGTCTATATTTTACCATTTAGTGACCTTAGGAAAGTTACTTAATGTGTTCAAGTTCCAAAGTTCTCATCTGGAAAATTTTTCTCTCATACATACTTTAATATGGTTATAAGGGTTAAATAAGAGCATTAATAGAGTTTGGGAACAAAAATATTTAGGGTAATGTGGGAATAGTTAACCATTTATCTAAACTTATTTGTACATCCTGAAAATGCTCCACAAGATCCTAGAAAAGGAATCCACTGAAAATATTAACAATACCATTTAAAGAAAGTATGAAGTCAGCTATGCAATTGTGAAACATAAATACATCAACTGCCCCTCTACATTTTTGTTTTATTTGCTCTTTTACTTTTATTTTTGCTCTAAGCAGCTGAGGAATTTGGTAAATGGCACTATAAAGACACAGAAAATGAAGGAAATAAAGCTGATAATTCCAGCCTTTGAATAGGCTCATATGAATGATATGACATATAGTGTATGTAAATCACATTTTCAGTAATTAAGTGCCATATATATTGATTATGTGTGTACTAATTTTAGCCCAATAAAATCAATAGCTAATTTTGGCTGAACTGACAGTACAATGCACTTAAAACACTGTGTCCTTTTAAACATGGTCATGCAGATCTGCCATACCATGTGCACAATCCAGTTCTTTCACTTCAAGGAGGCAAGGCCAAGATCATAAGCTTTGTAAAAGTAGTAGAACAAACTTAATGTCTACTCACCTATCTCAAAGAATGGAATCAAAAGTTCCTCTCAACAGAAATTATCCCTGCACTTGCATGTGATTGATTAGTCTTTACTTATATTTCAGCACTCTAATTTCTTCTTTGTTTTTGTCTCCCTTCTGTTATAGACACTAGGATAAGCTTCTGACCAGATCGCTCTGCAATAAAAGTTACATTATCCCAGCTGTTGGAACTGTGGTGGACAGTGTCCAGCTGTCAGCCTCTTTAGAGACTGCCACAGCTGCAGACAGTAGCCTTGGCAAGGTCATGTCCTCACCCTGGGTGGCCTACAATCAATGTCTGACATATGTGGAAGTATAAAGGGTTGATCATCTCAGGCAGATTTTGGGCAGACTCTGAAGGACCTTCCTTTGCTCCATGAAATCAGTACAGGCCTGTGCTAGGCCTCTATTCCTTTGCTCAATTCTCACACCTTTTCCTCCTCTCCACATAGATTTGTATCTAAGGATAATCTCAAATAAACACACTCTGTTCTAGTCTATCTGATGTTGCTATAACCAAACATGTGAGAATGAGTGATATATAAATATGTTTATTTAGCTCAAAGACATAGAATCTGAGAGTTCAATAAAAGGCAGAGCCTCATTTGCTTCACCTCTGGCAAGATTCCCCTTGGTTTTAGATCATGGTGTGGCAGAGAAATGAAAGAGGAACTAACCGTGTACACTTTGGTACAACTTATTCTAACAAAAGCTAACTCATCCCACAAAATAGCATTAATCACTTGTAAGGTGGAGTTCCCATGACCTAATTACCTTGCAATAGGCCCCACCTCTGAAAGGTTCCATCAACTCTTAACATCACCACCCCAGGAACCAAATATCTAGCACATGAACCTTTGGGGGACAAACCACATTTAAACCATAACACAATGAACACTAAATTCATTTTCATGGTATCCTTTGCAGGAACCAACTGTAACACTTTTTCACTTTCCTTCCATTTTGTTGTATCACACTGTGTAGCATGGCTCCAAAAAATGACAGGTCACTAAAGAGCTGACCCAATCCTAGGTGGTTGGTTCCTATCAAAAATGTTCAGAACTAGTAGGTCCAAAGGGCATGTGATACACACTAATGCATAACAGTAAACTTGGTAGCCATGAAGGACTGTAGGTTATGTGTAAAATAAGTGAACTAATATGAAAAGAGTACTTATTTTATGTCAGGCATTATGCTAGATACTGCTATATCTTTTCACTCACTTAATCCTAATCTATAATTGGCTTTCAAAGGTAATGATTTCTCTGTTTTAAAAATAAAGACCTGACACAGGATTCATATGAGGTACTCACTCACTAAAGGTCATGAAACCCAGATTCCAGGCCAAATCATCTTACAGTCTGAATTTCAACTATGGTCTCATTAGAATCCAGGCCCTAAAATGTTTTTCCCACTTGTATTGGATAGGCAATGGAGCTCAGCTGAATCTAAAATTATTAAAATGATGTTGCCAAAACAAGATCTGGTTTATATTTCTTAATAAGAAAGTCATAAATTAGATCATTACTGACACTGACTCAGGAGTTAAAGGATGTTATAGATGAGGTTTTAGAAATCTATTGCTTTGTTTCCTCTTCCATTCCATCATTAAAGATACTTTCTAGGAAGGGAGAAGAAAGAGGCTGACAATAGAAAGACATGTATTAGCTCACTCAGTTCCTTTAAAAAGCAATGTCTTTTGCTTATATTGCATGGCCAGAACTATGACCTACGGTATCTCCTTTTGCAATGAAATCAGGGAAACAAATGTTTTAAGCTAGACTTATTGACAGCTTAATATAATTACACTTTGGTTTGTAAGGAAGGAGAGAATAACAACTGATTAGATGATTAACTCCCATACTTACATATTCATCTCAGGGATTTCTAAGTTTTGCAACTGTTTTGGTTGGTTCTCCATAAGTAGACTTAAAGATGACTTGTGTGCAGATAGATTTTAAGATAGCATTCCTATGAAGAGTATGTATAAGGTAATATGGGAGAAACTGACCTACAACATAGTTAAAACAGAAACCAGTCAACTTCATGGAAAGTCTTGAAATTGGAGCAGTCCTTTAATGATGTTCCAAATTGAGGCAAGGAAGTTGATACTGCATCACCTAGTCATTCAATACTGGCTGCCCTCTGGGAAGGCCATATGACCTTGGAAGAGGCAGTCATTTTTGCCAATGATAATTACTGAGATTATACTCAGCTCTGTACTGGTAGCAACCAACACTCAGGAAATAAATGCTTCAGACCCCAAGTGAAAATTTGGACAGTGTATCTCACAATCCACAGCACAAGGCTAATAATAAGTTGATCACCACATAGTGAAGTGCAGCTTCTCCATGCTGATTTTACAGAATGTGTTAGACATAGTAGCAAGGGAAGCACAAAATGAATGTAAAACATTGCCAGATATACTGCCTTTGATTCAAAAGCTACAACATTAATTTCTGCAAACTTCCAGAGCTAATTATTACTGTTACCTTAAATAAGCTTTTAATTCCAATAAAAACTGGACTCTTGTGGGTGTCAGCTACCAGATAAACAATTGGTGACTTCCCAAGAAAGATAAAAAGTGTGTAATCTCAGCAACATCTTTAGCCTACAAAATTGTGGAAATAGAGAAATGCATATGGAAAATAGCTTCACCATTTAAATAGAATTTTTTAGAGATGTGACTAACTCCTCTCAACACCCTATAGAAATTAGAAAAATTCACTCTCTTTGGGCAGATACAGCCTTCAGCTAAGATGCTCAGCCTAGCACATTCACAATTTGTTGGTCTGAACACCTCTGTCCAACACTTTACAACCATATGTGGATCTGATGCAAATTTTCCATATCAAATTTTCAGTTGATCCTAAAAACTATTAGGTAGTTATGAAAAAGGGTGTCAATCCATTTCATAAACAAAGTGGTTCAGGTTGTTTCAAGGACCTACCTGAGGCTACATGACCAGTAATTGTTAGCTCACAAACATAAATTCTAAAATTCTACTGTTAATCTCAGGGATTTTTCCAGGAAAATATATTGCCCTGTGGACCAGATTAACCACAACAGGATTATGCAAAACAGGGATTAAAATAATGGCTGTGGTAGATAAGGACTACATGGAAAAAATATACCTGCTGGGAATCATGATAAGGCAAATACTAGCTTTATGTGATAAATCTACCAACAAATTGTAGAACCAATAAACCCTATAGGAAATATTTTATAATCTCAAAAGTTTAGTTATGCTATACTTACATTTAAAATATGCATGTGTGTGCCAAGCTCCATGGCACACACCAATAGGGTAAATAAGTAAGTAAACAAATAAAGCTAAAGATGTAGCTCAGTGGTTGAACATTGCTGGGGTCCATTCCCAGTAATACAAGGAAGAAATGAATATTTTGAAATGGATATATTCATGCCATAATTGTTCTAGTTTTCTAAATGGTATTGAAGACAATTTAGAAAGATAAATTAAATAGCAGAAAACACAACAAATTGAAAACAGAAGTGAAGAAGAAAATTAGAAGGGTTACAAATGGAACTTTAAAAAGGCAAGACAACAATGAAGGCCATAAAAACCCCTTTACTCTGAGTGTTATAGCAAATGACTGTTTATCAGGAGGCTGAGCATAAGTTCCAACCCAGCCTGGGCAATTTAGTGATTTAAGGAGACTGCCTCGAAGTTAACAACTGAAAAGAAGCCTGAGGATGTAGCTCTGTGCAAAGGCACTAAGTTCAATCCCCACAAACAAAAAAGTAAAAAGTAAAAACAGTAATAAAAATAAATCCTTTTAGTTTCTATTGCTAATGATGGATAATACACAACAAATTTGACTCTCAACAGCCTCACAGTGAAAGTAAGTAGAGAAATGTGGCCCTTTACAGAATTATCACTGTCAAAATGATTTAAAAGACCAACTTGCTATGAACTCATATTCCTAGCATTCTATTGAAAATGAGCCATAGCAACTTTCAAGAACACTTATAACAAACCATAGCAGCCCAATAGATAAAAGTATAACTTATAGTTTACTAAATTATTCTTAAAACATTATTTTTCTCAGGTTGCAAATAAAGTTGTTCATTTTTAAAGTGTCTCAAATACATAAAATCTCATAGAAGAAAATAAAGATTCTCCACTGTGGCGAAATAATCACTTAGTTTTTTATAATTAACAAAGAACAATATTTATGATGATACAGTGTGGTGTATATATATATATATATATATAGTGATGATCAAATAAATATAAATAGAATTTCTGTCTCCTTAATGTTTGTTTATATTTAGACAGTTCTAATTCTTTATTAAATATATGTAATTGTAAGTAGTAATCACATTAGTTTGCTATAGAACACCAGAATATATTCTTCTGTATCTAATTGTATTTTGTTACCTGGAGTGATAACTACTGTTAATACGCAGTCTCTATTGGAGCCTGGTCCAAGGGTCCCCTCCCCCACAGCTATCAAAATGCACAGGCACTCAAGTTCCTTGTATAAAATAGCATAGTACTAGCATATAACCTATGCATGTTCTCCTGTGTAGATAGATTTTCTAGATTATTTCTAGAAATATATTTAGGAATATATTCTAGGAATATATTCCTGTGTAAATATATTTCTAGATTATTTTATCTAATAAAATGTAAATGTTGCACAAATAGTTGTTATATTGTATTATTTAGAGAATAATGACAAAGTAAAATGTCTAAATATGTCCCAAAGAGATATATTTTTCCCAAATATTTTAGACATCTTGTTGGTCAAATCCACAAATGTGGAACCTACAGGTAAGGACAGGCTACATTCTGTGCATGTGTGTGTGTGTGTGTGTGTGTGTATGAATACATACTTGCATGTTACAAAATACTAATGTATGTGTTACAAAAACATATTTTATAATATTTACATATTATGTGTTGTAAAATATTTTTATATCATAAACTTATGACTGACATTACAGACATGGGCTCATATATTGGTGCTATGTTTGATATACTGTGTCAACTAGAGAAGTTTAAAAGTTTAACTAAGGGACACAGCAGGGAGCCAGGATCCTCACTTTGTAAATATCCTTAGCCTGTGCAAGAGAAAGGCATAGAGGGTGGTGTGAATGCTACACCCGCCCCAGGGAGGGTAGCCTGCTTACAATATAAGGGAGAAGAAGTTTGTTCTCTCCCTTGTTTTGCTCTGGCTGCTTTTGCTGGTTGCTGACTTGAAGTGTTGACACTGTGCCATGCTACCCTGCCTTGGAGCCAGCTGATTATGGATGGAAACCTCCACAAACTGTGAACTATTTTAAATAAACCTTTCTTTCTTTCATTTTGAGTATCAGGTATTTTGTCTCAGAAACAAGAGAAAAGTAACTAAGATAATTGGTCACTTATTAATATGTACTAGATAATACTCAATGCTATATATTCTCTTCTCATACATTTATATTTCAAATATTATGCAGTCATCAAAAATTATGTTATAATTTATTTAACCAAACTTATGTGGTTGTATATATATATATATATATATATATATATATATATATTCTCTATTAAGAAAAAACATAAAATAATTTAGTATTGCTGAATACTGATTATTTCCTTAAGGTCAACTGATTTAAAAAATAAGCTAGATAAAAAATACAATTTTTAAATGATTTATAGTCATATTCATACTCTGCCCTCTAGAAAAGTAACATCAATTTACACTTACTTAAACAATTATGAGAAAGCAAGTAGGACCCAGATTCCAGCTTTGGGCCCTCAATGCACACTCTGGCAGAATCCCAATGCACAGAAAGGGACTTTGAGCCTGCTCCCAGGCAGTAAGGCCATGCACTGTGTCTGAGAGCACCCAGGGCCACACACGAAGACAAGGGCCCAACTGCACCAGGCCAGCGATGGCCAAGCAGCCAGCAGGACCCAGACTCCAGCCTCAGGTCATAACCACACACTCTGGGTTTCCTCCAGGTAGCTCCCAGGTGGCAAACCTTGGACTACAGTGGATAAATTTTGGCAGTGTGGTGAGTATGCCCCTAAAATACAGTGGGTAAATAGGGCCAGTAGTAAAGCCCCCTCCAACTAACTGTAAAACCTTGGTGAGTCTGAAAAGAGTGTGTGTGAACATCTCCTACACACAGAAAACATCAGGCAGAGTGAAAATGACAAAACAAAAAAGCAAAATGCAGTCTCAAACATCTAGTCCACCAGAAGCAAGTGCAGGAGATATTGAAATAGAGGACCCAAAAGTAACACACTGGGAACCTCTGAAAATATAGCAAGCAAAATAAAAACCAACTCCATGAGGCTAGAGAGGAAATCAAATTAGAAGTACTCTCCCATGTAAAGACAGAAATAACAACCTTAGTAAAGGAGTTGCTCAGCACAGCTAAAGAAGAAATTGAGAAAAAAGTAAAGGAGCATGAGAAACTGATTGAAACCTTGAATAAACAATATAGAAAACATGCAGAATTCATGAAACAAACTGAAAGAGACATCCAAGAAACAAGAAATTCTATTCAAAGCTTGAAAAACCACTTAAATGAAGCTGAGGATAGGATTTCAGACCTGGAGGACAGGATCGCAATTAGTGATAATGAAAGGATAGAAATTTAAAAATAACAAAGCAGCATGAAGTAACAATCCAACAGCTTCAAGATGATGCCAAGAGCAATATAAGATTAATAGGCATCATTGAAAAAGCAGAAGTCAATTCAAATGATGTAGTCAAAATACTCACAGAAGTCATAGAAGAAAATTTCACAACCAAGAGGAAACAATCTGATATGCAGATAAGTGAGGCATATAGAATGTGAACCAGTCACAATCAACATAAATTGACACTCAGATACACAATAATTGCTGTTGTAAAAAAGAGAGAAAATAGGAAGTGCTATAAAAGATATAATTTCATGAATATTTAAGTGTATAGGGTTGATAACCATACTTCTATGTTCTTGTTGGATTGTTAAACAGATATGTTTGCAGTCTCACTGCTTGAGTGTCTATTTTGTGTGCTCTTATTTTGTGACTTCAACTACTATTTCTAAAAGGGCAATATGTAATTAATCAACAAGTGATCTCTTACTGTTTATCTTTTTTTGAAATTCTGTAATACTTCTAACTTTTTCTGTTTTTGTGTCTTTAAATAAAAAAAATTTAAAAATTATGAGAAATCGAGTCAACTTCTAAAATGACAGTGATGACCTTGATGAATCTGGTGCCTCATAAAAGCAAAGAAAATACTGCCAAAACAATAAAAAGTGACTGTGTATAAACTCAGAATATTGAGCAAAGACACAGAATAACCCAAAATATTTTATTTAAGAAAATCTATTGAACCTTTGTGAGAACAACACTGAATATCATTTGAGTGTTTTTTTTTAACATGACTCCCTGTGTAACATTCCTTCCTCCTGGGTATTAAGCAGGACCCCACTGCAATGAGAATCTTCCAGGTAGAAAAGGAAGGGTGACTTTTTTAGGTTTTATGGCTTGCTATCAGGAGGAGGGGACTTACCTTTGGGAAGAGGAATTTGGCATTCTATGACTCACTTCTGAAACAAACAGGGGCAGGAGACAGGCAGGCTATATTAGGTCAGAATTGCCTTATTTCTTTTTTTTAATTTTATTTCAAGAGAAACAAAAGCATGTAAAGGGTAGAGGTAATATAGAATTGAAAAAAAAGATAAACAATAAGAAATCACTAGATAAAATTACATATTGTCCTCTTAGAAATAGTTGCTCAAGTTACAAAATTAAAGCATACAAAGTAGATAGTCAAACAGAGAGAGTGTAGACAGCTACACATGCATGAATATCTGCATGTATTTCTATCCTTTCTGCATTGCAGGGAAAAACAAAACATAGCAAGACAAAACAAAACAAATTCCTATAAAAACATGAAACCAAAAAGTCGTATAAAACCACAGTACAAGGTGATCTACAATGACTACTGTGTTGTTTCTTAATATCTTCAATAGAATGTCTATATCAACAGGCATAATTGAATATAGCAGTAAATAACAATATTAGTAAAAATAAAATATTGTAGACAGTAAAAAGCTTCAAAGGCAGGTAACAATCAAACCAGAGTGGATATTCTAGTGGATCTTGTCATCTTAAGTGCAGTTGCCTATACTCTCAGACTTGATATTATCAATCATAACAGCTTTGAATAAAATCTATCAATACAAAACAGTGATCCAACAAACCAGATTCGATTATGATCAGTCATGGTAAAACAGTATAGGTTTTACAGAGCTTTAGATTAAGTTAATAGGAAATTAAGGATGATTACCATACTATATCCTGGTATTTTCAGGATTACTGTCTGTGCCCTCAAATCTAGTACAGGTAGAATGACTGGAACAGAATATAATACATCTAAGCAGAGTAGTGTGAGCAATGTGGGTTTTAAATCCTGGTGCACTATTTACAATATAGCATATCAAGACCATCTATATTATAGTTTCTAGTTATCCTTCTCTGCCTCATTTCTGCGATGCTATTTTTCTGCCTTTGTTTGTCTAGTTTTCTCCTTCATTCTACTGCCTGCCCCACTCATTGAGGCCTTTCTGCCACTGTTCCTAAAATCCTGGTATTCTTTTTCTCTTTCTCTAGAATGTCCTTCAGTCTTCTCTGTAGGGTTGGATTGGTGGTCACAAACTCCCCCAGTTCCTCTTTGTCATGGAAGCATCTTGTTTCTCCATTAATTTCTAGTGACACTTCTTCAGGGTAGATCAATCTGGGCTGGAGGTTGTTTTCTTTCAGGGCTTGGAATATTTTGCTCCAAGCTCTTCTTGATCTGATGGTCTGTGTTGAAAAATCAGCCATGATTCTGATGGGCTTACCTTTATAGGCAATCTGTTTCTTTTCTCTGATGGCTTTTAATATTCTGTTTTTATATTGAATTTCTGGTATCTTTATTATATGTCTGGGTGTAGCTCTGTTTTGGTTGTAGATGGCTGGAGTTCAGTATGCCTCACATAACCAAATGTCATTTTCTTTTCCCATGCATGGGAACTTTTCCTTAATTATTTCCATGAATAGCCTTTGTAATTTGCCTGTATGTATTCCTGCTTCTTTCGTTCACATTTCTTATTCTTAAATTGTAGATTCTCTGGTCATCTTCTAGCCTTTGCATTGTTATTCCCTGTTTCCTTGTTATTTTTAGGAGATCTATCCTTTCATGATCACACGTTTCAAACTTGTCTTCAAGTTTTGATAGTCTATCCTTCATTTCTTTTAAGGTGCTTTGCCAGCTTTCAATGGAGTTTTTAATTTCCTGGTTATCTCTTTGAATCTGCTTCATGTATTCTATATTTTCTTTATATTCTTTACCTCTCCTTTTTTTGTGTTCCTCCCTTCTTCTGTCTGTATCTTCCTGAGAGATGCTCCCTAAGAGTATTTCTTTTATTACCATACTCATATCTTGCTTTACCTGATTAAATATTTCAATTTTGAGCTCATCTACAAGGTCCCAAAGATATCTTTTAATGTCCATTGAAGCCATGTCTGCTGTTTATGGCCCTCAGTCTCCCTTGCTTTTCCCTCTCCTGGATCAGGGCTCTCAGGGTTCTGGGCTGGGGGCCTCCTCCTGCCTCTCTCTCTTGTCATGGTCCTGGCTTCCTCCACATAGGTTACAGTGCAGGTCCCAGCCCCCTTCCATGTTGGCCACATTTCCTCTGAAGCATGCTGGTGAGGGACCTCCACCCTCTCCTGACTGCTCACACTGATACAGTCAATCTGCCATAGTCCAAGGTTCGCCACCTGGGAGCAAAGTTCCAAATTTTCTCACACTAACTGGAGCCTGCTGAGATCTTCTGATGTTCCAGGTGGGAGAGCGGGCCCAGCTGAAGCAGTCCAGGGTGGTTTTCAGTCTTGGGGGGCCTCTTCAATGTTCCTGGTGGCAGGGTGGGCCCATGGTGGAGGTTCCGGCAGCCTACCACTGAGGTGGGCTTCCACTGAATTCCCGGTGGCAGGGCAGTCCCACGGTGGAGGCTCAGCACAGCCTACCCCTGAGGCAGGCTTCTGCTGAGTTCCTCCTGACTGTTCTTATCACTAAGGTGCAAGCAGCACCTGCCTATGCCTGCCCCTCCCCCCCGGCCAACCAAACTGCAGAGGCCCTCCTGCATTAGTGCTTGCTAGGTGCAGGGAATCGATTTGGGATGGCTCACTGGGTCCAGGCCAGGAGTGTGGCCCAGTCCAAGCAAATCCCATGAATCTGCTTTGGAGAGGGAGGAACCAACTGAAGTCACTGTTGCTCCCAGTTCAGGCTCCTCCTGCCAGATTCCAACATGTCGCCCCCCCTAATTGCTCCCTTCCCATGGCAGGGGTCCCACTCCCAAAACTGATTGTGGATCAATGAAGGTCCCTCCATCAGCTCCACTCTCTGCCAGGCCCACTAACCTCTGAGTTTAGCGCAGCTGTGCTGTGCTGCTGTGCGGCAGGAATGAGTTTGGGCGGCTTGCCAGCCCCCACGGAGTCAGGCCCTCGCAAACTTGGCAGGTTGCCACAAACAAAAACTCTGTGTCCTGTAATTTCTAGCTGTTGTATTCCTGATGTATTTGACAAGCTTTTTTACATTTTAATTTCTTCTTGTGTCAAGAGGATCCATCTCCCTCTGTCTGGGTCTCTCCAGGGTGTTTTATTCTGCTGTATGAGTTGTTTCTCCTGGGAGACTCTGTATTTTGTTGCTGACTGATCAGCCATCTTGTCTTCTTCTAATATTTTGTTTTTATATTGAGTTTCTGGTATCTTGATTATTATGTCTGGGTATAGCTCTGTTTTGGTTGTAGGTGCCTGGAGTTAGGTATGCCTTACTTAACCGAATGTCATTTTCTTTTCCCATGCTTGAGAAGTTTTCCTTAATTATTTCCATGAATGGCCTTTGTAATTTGCCTGTTTGTATTCCTGCTTCTTCATTCACATTTCTTATTCTTAAATTATAGATTCTCTTGTCATCTTCTAGCCTTTGTATTGTTACTGCCTGTTTCCTTTCTATTTTTAGGAGATCTTTCCTTTCATGATCACACGTTGCAAACTTGTCTTCAAGTTTTCACAGTCCATCTTTAGTTTCTTTTAAGCAGTTTTTCCAGCTTTCACTGGAGTTTTTAATTTCCTGGTTATCTCTTTGAATCTGCTTCATGTATTCTATATTTTCTTTATATTCTTTATCAAATGTTTCTCTCCTTTTTTTGTGCTCCTCCCTTCTTCTGTCTGTGTCTTCCTGAGAGATGCTTAGCATTTCTTTTATTACTCTACTCATATCTTGCTTTACCTGATTTAATATTTCAGTTTTGAGCTCATCTACAAGGTCCCGAAATATCTCTTAATGTCCATTGAAGCCATGTCTGATGTTGCGTGTTTTCTGCCCTTGGTCTCTTTTGTTTTCCCCTCTCCTTTTGTTCTCAGGGTTTTGGGTTGGGGGCTTTTTCTTGTTTCTCTCTCTTGTCATGGTTTGGTTTCTTCCACACAGGTGTATAGTGGAGGTTTCAGCCCCTTTCCTATTTGGTTATGATTCTTCTGAAACACGCTGGTGAGGAATTTCTGCCCTCTCCTGTTTGCTCTTGTCTGTGAGGTTTAAGCAGGGGCTGCATATGCTGGTCCCTCCCCACCAGGCCAGTCAAACTTCAGGGACCTTCAACAGGTTAGTGTGTGATAGGCATAGGGAATATATTTGGGACACCTTATTGGGTCCCACCAAGGGGCATGACATAGTCCAAACAAATCCCACAAATCTGCTCTGGGGAGGGGACAACAAACTGAAGTCACTGTTGCCCCTAGTTCAGGCTCCTCCTGCCTGACTCCAACATGCCACCCAGTTGTTCACACCCTTCCTGTGGGGGGCGTCTTATTCCCAGCACTGACCATGGATTAATGAAGGTCCCCTCACTGGCTCCATTCCTTGTTGGGTTCACCAACCCCTGACTTCAGCACAGCTGTGGCTCCTGTGATTGGCGGCAGGAATGCATTTGGGCAGCTCTGTCAGCCTGTGGGATTTCAGGGCAGCGCAAACTTGGCAGGGCACAGTGAAAGCGCCATGTCTGATAATTTTAACTGTTCCAATTGTAACCCCAAGACTGCATGTTTGATGAGCTTTCTTCACTCTAACCTCTTCCTGTGTCTAGAGGATCCATCCCCCTCTGTCTGGATTCTCTTCAGGATGTTTTTCTCTGTCATATGAGCTGTTTCTCTGGGAAGGCTTTGTATTTTGTTGCTCACTGATTGGCCATCTTTAGCTCCTCCACTTAAGACATCTGTAAATAAATGGATGCACCTTGAGACCATATTCTTAAATGAAACAAATCAGATACATGTAAATATTGCATTGTCTAACTGATGTAAGAAACAGAAAGAGTAAGAAAGAACCAAAGTGTACACTATATATTGTGAAACAGGAAGAATTTATTCACAAGGAAAGAGGAACTAGGGAGGATAAAGGGATAATGGAAGGCATGGAAAAGGAAAAAATGAAAAAAGAAGGCTAAATGGAAACAAAATTTGTAAATAAGGAGGGGAAGAGGATTGAAAGGGAAGAGAGGGGATTGTAAAAAAGAATTAATGTATACCATCTATAGGTCAAATTCCCTATGATGATATGATCATTATGTGTATCTGAATTGTACAAATAAACAATAAAAAATACAATGCCAGAATGTATAATTTTCTATATTCTTCAAAGAATTCCCCAAGCATTGCTTGTTTTAGCTATGCATTTGTTATATATTGAGAAGCAATTGAAATAAGATACTACTGAATAAAATTTATGTCATCATAAAATTCATATGCTGTAATTTTAATCCTAAAGTGATGATATGAGAAAGTTGGACCCTGGTAACTGTTAGGTCATGAAGGTAAGGTCCTTGTGAATGGGACTAGTGCCTTTATATAAAACATACCAGTGAATTATCTCACCTCTTCTAATACTTGAGATTATAACAAGAAGAATTCATATGAACAAAGAAGCAAGACATAACCTGTTAGTACCTTGATGTTGGACTTTCAAGGCTCCAAAACAGTTAGAAATAAATTTCTGTAATTTTTAAGCCATCCAATGTATGGTAGTTTGTCATGGAAGCCTGAAAAGACTATGACAATATATTATACTCATTGCAAGGACCTGATATCTAGATATTACACTGAGTCAGCTACAGACTTGAAAAGACACATGAATTATGCAAACTATAACATGAACCTAGAGTCTGGACCTGAAGATGCCAATGGGAAACTAAAAGCAGAATAAAGGTTAGCATCTCTACCTTCATTTTTGTCTTCTTCATTACCTTGAAACTTAGGTCAGTTTCTCCCCCGCTCTTTACATAAGCAAGTTAATAACATATGGGATACCTATAATGCAAGATTTGCTAGCCCTAAATTTATGACACTCATCTCAACTCTCTTTAAGATTGAGGACACAAGAGTAAGAGTAATTTTCAGGACTTTTTTTTGAGACAGGGTCTTGCTGTGTAGTTTATTTAGGCTGGCCTTGAACTCACACTATAGTCCAAGCTAGCTTCAAACTCATAGCAATCCTCCTGCCTCAGCCTCCTGAGTTCTGGGATTACAGGAATGTCCTACAACACTGGACTTAATTGTCAGGATTATTTATTTAGTTTACAAAAATTTTCATGGGACAAATTAAAAAGAAGCAGTAGAGTTGTCCCTACTTACAGGGAAATAATAGTATTAAACCATATGACATTTTTTGAGGTTGTGAGAAATCTAGGCTACACACCAGTGGTGCTGGTAAGGAGCTCTAGGGTAAGTTTCAGGACTTTGAGGGACAGTCAATTGCCGATTTTTATAATGTCTAGTTCTAAGCCCTTGTAGCAATGCTTAGAAGACTCCAGACTGTGTCCCAAACTTGCAGCCACCTCATATTCCAGGAAAAACAGAGCCCTGTAAAACACCCTATATTGAGGTCAGTCCCCCAAGCAGGATCAGTTACCCCATAACAGGATTTAAGGCTGCCTCTAGGCAAGAAAAATCATTTCATATGAATTGACTCTCCCTTCAAGTCATAAGCATTCCACCAGAGCTACAAAATTACTGAGATAATGATCAACCAGACCCCTACCCATTGCAGTACCCCATACAACTTGTCTCCTTTCTGTACTTCAAAGGCCAGTCTGTTCTTCTTCATCAGGCCTGTGACCTCTTCAGATCCAAAAGCTGAAGTCTATTCCCCATTTTCTCATTTTCCTTCATGAAGGGATCAACCTTATTTCTTTCATGATTGGGATCCCCCCCTCTTTCAGCTTTCTTTCTTTCTCAAGTTGAAAGTCCCATTCAACTTTCTTGTAAAGCTTTTGGCCACCAAATTCATGCATCAGTTTTAATTTCCATTATTAGTGAAGCATGGACCCAAACCAGTAAGTAACTAAAGGATTCATGTTCTTTGTCATGTTCTCATTTGTTTGTTCTTCAGCCTCACTAGCTTTTTAGCTCTGCCTACTCAGCTGTCTGCCCCTCCAGTAGACCTTGGTACTCCCCTCAACCTGAAGAGGCAACTCCCCACTTCTCTTTAATACCTATCCCTCCTTCAGATCTCAACTTAAGTGTCCCTTCCTGGAGAAGTATTCTTTTATTTCCATCAGTAGGTCATCTCTCTTTATATGTGCTGTCTTATTACCTCTACTTCATCATTAATCACAGTTGAAATGTTGTTTCCATTTGGATTATTATTTAATTATTATTTTCCTCACTAGAAAGTGAATGTCTTGAGAGTTATCAGGCTTTTGTTGTTTATTATGAAGAATAATAAAATATTCCATTATGGCAGATAGACTATTTTGAGGTAAGGAACAATGAGAATCAGCAAATGTAGGCAAAGCTCTAAAAGCAAGGCAGTTTCCATTTTGTAAATGAAATTTACATTTATAAATAAAATTTGTATTTGTAGAGATGTTTCCCTCTCCCATATTAGGAAAAGGGGGGTTCTTAACAACTTTTATGCCTGGAGAAAACAGACACTTAAATCTGTATAGTAAACCTTTCCAAAAACCCCTCACATTATGGTTTATATCTTGATGTTCCCCAAGAGCCTCATGTTGTCGTAGGTAGAGCTTCTGCAAAAGGATTGGACAATCATGCCACTATAGTTGACTTGCTGTTAGGAGATAGGGCCTGGTTGGGGAAGGCAGGTCACTGGGGGACAACCCACAGAAATGTACCTCCCTCCCATGCTCCTCTCTTCTCTGTTTCCTAGTGCAGTGACAAGAGCAGTTTTCCTCTACTGTGCACCTTTGCTGTGTCCTCCTTCCTTAGAGCCAGCCAACTATGGAATGAAAATGAACCAAAATGAAACTCTCCTTTTAAATTGTGGGAGTTGGCTATTTTGCCCAAACACAAGATAATGACTAAGACACCTTATTTACTATACTATTCCTGGTCACTCTGTTAAACCCCTTTTCCCTTGTTTTAGCCTAAGTTGTTATGTAAACCCAAGTTATAGCCACTGCCTTTAAATTATTTATCTAGGTACTACCATGGGTAGGTGTAAAGAACTTGCTAATAAATTTGTTTGTTCATTTGTTTTGTTATTATTTCTTTGGCCAGTCTCACTCCAGGGCCCAAGGTAGAGAATCTAGGATGTATTAAAGAGGACACTTTTTTCCTCCACTGCCATTGTTATAATCTCCATTTTAGTGCTGTGCCTGGCCATTAGGAGGTGTTCAGTAATATTTGTTCAATGGGTTAAGGCATCATCCACAAATAGACATGTCTCCTAATGATAACAATTGTGCCTTTTAGAGCAGTTTTAAGTGATAATAAATGCAAATGTGTTCACAAGCAGTATCATATTTAATCATCACAAAATCTTTGTCAAGTACTGTTTATCTAATTTTACAAAAGAAAATACAAGACTCAGAGTAATTGAAAAACTATTTTGGTCCATTTGTGTCCCACAGAGGGTCTCAATTCATAATTCTAATCCTCCACGCATAATTGCTATGCAGCTGCTAAGGGATCAATCTTAATATATGATTTGTTTCCTTGTTTCCAACCATGAAGATTGCCTTTTACTTTTTATAGGTTTACTAAAAGCAAAAATTTGAATCTGAATCACCTACTAAATTGCAGGGAAGGAAAAATTCTTTTGCCTCCTAGGGTCTCTGCCTGGGGCTCTTTAAATTGGAATGACAAAAGACAAATTAAGAAGAAAAAAAAGAAATTTATTAACACATGCCTGTAATAGAAGGGAGTACCCAGAGATTAGTAACTCAAAGTTTTGGTTAGAATGCGTGTTTATATAGCATCTAAATAAAGGAAAATGCATTTTTAGAGATGCTATAAGGCAAAGAAAAGAATTTTGAGTTTCTAAGGTTGGTAAATTTTGAGAAGGTAAATAAATACATGGGAAACTAATAATGGATAAAGGATGGTTAATAAACGTTGTTATAGAGAGTCCTCTGGTGTCGTCTCCAGGCAAAGATCTAAAGTTGTCCATGGTGTTTAACTTTTGTCCCTCCTCACAAACCTGGAGAAGGGACATCTTTGTTAATTTATGTCCTGCTGCTACCAAATAGGAGGAAGGCAGAGATATTTTCTTATTCCTGATTCTTGTCAAATGCCTAATGTTAAAGCAGCACATTTTGTACTGGTATATTCTGCCACACTACAAGACAAATAAGAGGTTGATTGCTTTTAAACAAGAAGATTGCTATGGTTTGGAAAGTGTCTTCCAAAGGCCCATGTGTTAAATGTGTAATCTCTAGGTGACTACTACTGGCAGGTGGTGGAATCCTTGGGACTACTGGGTATGGCTCATGTTACAAGGATGATACCAGAAATTCCAAATATGGTATAAAGGAAATGTTATAACACCCAATCTGTTAGATGTCTGATATGTCAAGTTTCTGTTCTCCAAAAATTGAAGAATGAATTCTAGGAACGGTGCAGATTAAGAATAGAAATTTTTATTTATTTTTAGTTAAAGAGAAAAAAAATGGGAGAAAGGTAGAAATATTGCATAATTTCAAGAAAAGAAGATAAACAGTAAGAAATCACTAGTTGATACATTACATATTCTTCTTTTAGAAACAGTTATTCAAGTTACAAAATTAAAGCAAACAAAGTGGATACTCAAGCAGTGAGAGTGCAAATAGATCTGTTCAACAGTCCAACAAGAACCTAGAAATATGGTCATCAATCCCACATGCCTAAACATACATGCACCTATATCTTTTATAGTGCTTCCTATTTCCTATTTTTTTACAATGGCAATTATATATTTATAAAATTTTATTTGAAGAGAAGAAAAAAGCAAAACAGAAAAAAGGGTAGCAACAATACAGATTTCTAAAACAAAGAAAGAAAAAGGAAAATGAGAAAAAGCCCCACTAAGAAATCAGTAATTTATATATTACATACTGTCATCCTGGATGTAGTTGTACAAGTTACAAAGCTAAAAGGTAAAGAGTAACTATTCAAACAGTCAGACTACAAACAGTTCTGCTCAAAGATCCAACAAAGATTCAGCAATATGGACATCTATTTTACACACTCAAACATACATACAGTTATATCCCTTAGAGAACTTTCTTTTCCTCTCTTTTTACAATAGCAATTACATATTTTGGTTTTATTACACTTGTAGTTCTTATTTACTTTTTATACTACAGACACAATGTGATATTTATAAATATGATTCTTATTTATTTCACTAATGATAGTCTCAAGTTGTCTCCATTTGCCTATGATGGCTTCAAGATCATTATTTTTTATAGCTGAGTAATATTCCATTGTATAAAAATGCCACATCTTTTTCATCCACTCTGTAGTTGATGGGCATCTTGGTTGTTTCCAGGATTTAGCTATCACAAATTGTGCAGCTATGAACATGGGTGCACATATATCACTGTGATACGAACTTTTCAGTTCTTCAGGAAAATACCCAGGAGGGGAATAGCTGGATTCAATGGGGCTTCCAATCCTAGTCTTCTGAGAATTCTCCATATGGATTTTCATAGTGGATGCACCACTCTACATTCCCACCAACAGTGGAGCAGGGTTCCTTTTTTGCCATAACCTCACCAACATTTGTTATCAGTTGATTTTTGAAGGCAGCTATTCTTTCTGGAGTGAGGTGGAATCTCAATGTTGTTTTAATTTGCATTTCTCGAATGAACAGTGATGGTGAACATTTCTTCATGTATTTATTTGTCATTTGTATATCTTTTTCTGAGAACTGTGTGTTCCTCTCCGATGCCCATTTTTGGAGAGGGTCTTTGAATTTGGGGGGCTTGATGTTTTTCAGTTCTTTACAGATTCTGGACACAAATCCTTTGTCTGAGGGGTTGCTGGTTAAAATTCTTTCCCACTCTGTTGGTTTTCCTTTCACTCTGTTGGTGATTTCTTTTGAAGTGCAGAAACTTTTCCATAATATGAGACCCCATTTGTTGATTCTTTGAAGTGTTTCCTGTGCAGTTTGCATTTTGTTCATGAATTCTCTGCTTACCCCTATGTCTCCAAGACTTCTACCTGCCTTGTCTTCCAGTAGATTTAGTGTTTTTTTTTTAATATTGAGGTCTTTAATCCATTTAGACTTTAGTTTTGTGCATGGTGACATGCATGTATCTAGTTTCAGTCTTCAGCATGTAGAGCCAATTTTTCCAACACCATTTATTAAAGAGACTATCCTTCTTCCAGTGGACATATTTATCCCCTTTCTCAAATATCAGGTGGCTGAGTGTCTTTGCTTGCATCTTCTAATCTGTTCCATTGTTTGTCAGGTCTATTTCTTTGCCAGTACCAAACTGATTTTATCACTGTGGCTTTGTAGTACTACTTCAAGTCAGGAATTGAGATGCCTCCTGCCTTGCTTTTGTTGCCTAGAATTGCCTTTGCTATTCTAAGTTTCTCCTGATTCCAAATGAATTTGAGTAGTGTTTTCTCTAGATCTGTGAGGTATGTCAATGTTATTTTGATTGGGATTGTGCTAAATCTGTATAAAAGATTTGGGAGTATGGCCATTTTCCCACTTTTGGTTCTTCCTAGCCAAGAGCAAAGAATATCCTTCCATTTTCTAATATCCTCTTCAATCTCCTTTTTAAGAATAGTATAGTTGTCAGCATATAGGTCTTTTACCTTTTTAGTTAGGTTGATTCCTAAGTATTTCATTTTTGAGATGTTATTTTAAAGGGAAATATTTCCATAATTTCTCTCTCAGTGAGTTCTTTGTGTACATAAATGTTATTGATTTATGAGCATTGACTTTGTATCCAGCTACACTGCTGAACTTGTTTATTGCCTCTAGTAGTCTTTTAATGGAATTTTTTGGGTCTTCTATATAGCGTATCATGTCATCTGCAAATAGTGATATTCTAACTTCTTCCTTTCCTATCTTTACTCCTTTTATTTTTCTCTCTTGTCTGATTGCCCTGGCTACTGTTTCCAGGACTATGTTGAAAAGGAGTGGTGAGAGTGGACATCCTTGTCTTGTTCCTGATTTTAAAGTGAAAGTTTTCAGTTTTTGTCCATTTAGTATAATGTTGGCTGTTGGTTTGTCATAGATGGCCTTTATACAGTTGAAGTATACACCGTTTATTCTGAGTTTCTGAAGGGTTTTTACCATGAACATGTGTTGGACTTTGTCAAAAGCTTTTTCTGCATCTATTGAGATGACCATGTGGTTTTTGTTTTTGGCTCTGTTGATGTGGTGTATTACATTTTTTGATTTGTGTATGTTAAACCATCCCCTCATTCCTGGAATGAACCCCATTGATCATGATGTATAATCTTGATGATTTGCTGCATTCTATTTGCCAGTATTTTGTTGGGAATCTTTGCATCAATGTTCATTACTGAGATTGGCCTATAGTTCTCTTATTTTTTTGGATCTTAATCGGGTTTTGTACCAGAGTAATACTTGCCTCCAGGAATGATTTAGGGAGGACTGCTTTTTTCTCAATTTCATTGAAGAGTTTAAGGAGTACTGGCATCAAATCTTCTCTAAATTTCTTGTAGAATTCAACTGTGAATCCATCAGGGCCTGGGCTTTTTTTTGTTGGTAAGTTTTTAATTACATTTTCAATTTTAATAGCTGATATTGGGTTGTTCTAAATTGCTATATCTTACTGGTTGAGCTTTGGTACTTCATATGTTTCTAGAAATCTGCCCATTTCCTCTGTGTTTTCCACTCTATGTGAGTAGAGATTTTCAAAGTAGGTATTCATGATCTTTTGAATTTCCTTGGGATCTGCATTAATTTCCCCCTTTTGAGTTCTTATTGTGTGAATTTGGGTTTTTTTCTTTTTCTCTTGATAAGGTTAGCTATGGGTTTGTCAATTTTGTTGATTCTCTGAAAAAACCAACTTTTTGATTCATTAATTCTTTGGATTGATTTTTTTGTTTCAATTGCATTGATTTCTGCTCTAATCTTTATAATTTCCTCTCTTCTATAAGCTTTGGGTTTAGTTTGCTCTTCTTTTTCTAGAAGATTGAGATGGAGCATTAGGTTGTTTATTTGTGCTCATTCTCTTTTCTTGATATGACAGTTTATTGCTATATATTTCCCTGTTAGGACTGCTTCCAACAGATTACAATATGTTGTTTCTATATTTTCATTGAATTGTAGGTATTGCTTTATGTCTTTTTTAATTTCATCTGTAGCCCACTGGTTGTTCAAAGGCTGTTATTTAATTTCCATGCATTTATGCAGGTTTTACAATTTCTTTTGCCATTAATTTCCAATTTCAGTGCACTATGGTCAGATATTATGCATGGTATGATTTCAATACCTTTGCTTTTACTTAAGAATGTTTTATGTGATAATATATGATCTATTTTGGAGAATGTCCCACGTGCAGCTGAGAACAATGTGTATTCTGATGTGGTTGGGTGGAACACTCTGTAAACATCTACTAAGTCCATTTGCTCACAGATATGATTCAGTTCTGTTATTTCTTTGCTGACTTTTTGTCTAGTTTATCTCTTTTTAACAATGGGCTGATAAGATCTCCCGTTATAATTGTGTTCTTGTGTATTTGGTTTTTCATGTCCATTAGTATCTGTCTTACATAGTTGGGTGCTCCTGTATTTGGCACATATATATTTATAATTGTTAGTTCTTCCTCTTGAATTTCTCCACTAGCAAGTATGTAGTGACCTTCTCTATCTCTTTTAATCATTTTAGGTTTGAAGTTCACGTTGTCTGCACATAGAATAGCTACCCCTGTTTTTTCCTGGGTTCCTGTTGCATGGAATACTGTTTTCCATCCTTTGACTTTTAAGCTATGAGTTTCCTTTTGGGTCAGATGTGTTTCTTGTATACAGCATATTGTGGGGTCCTGTTTCTTGATCCATTCTGTCAATCTATTTCTTTTTATAGGTGAATTGAGGCAATTTATATTTATGGATATCACTGATATGTACTGGCTTGAGTTTGCCATGTTATGTTCCAGTTGTTTCTTTCTGCTTTTCCCCTTATTTAATTGCTTATCCTACCTGGTGGTTTCTTTCTGTTGTTGTTTTGGGGATTGTGGTCATTTTTATCTCTGTCTAATATGTCTTTCAGTACTCATTCTAGGGTTGGTTTGGTGGACATGAATCTCTTCAGTTGTTCTTTGTCATGGAAGTATCTTGTTTCTCCATTAAATTTGAATGAAAGTTTTGCTGGGTAAATCAGTCTGGGTTGAAGGTTGTTTTCTTTCAGGGCCTGAAATACCTTAGTCCAACCTCTTCTTGACTTGAGGGTTTGTGCTGAAAAGTCTGCTGTGATTCTAAAGGGCTTTCCTTGATAGGTGAGTTCTGTCTTTTCTCTGACAGCTTTTAATATTCTGTTTTTATGCTGTATGTCTGAGATCTTAATTGTTTTGTGTCTGGGTGTGGATTTATGTTGATTGTGACTGTTTGGTGTTCTATATGCCTCACTTATCTGCATATCAGACTGTTTCCCCATGTTTGGGAAATTTTCTGCTATTATTTCTGTAAATATTTTACGTATGTCATTTGCCTGGACTCCTGTGTCTTCACTAATACCCATTATTCTTATATTGTTGCTCTTGGCATCATCATGAAGCTTCTGGATTGTCATTTCATGCTGCTTTGTTATTTTTAAAAGTTCTATCCTTCCCTGATCACTAAATATGATGCTGTCCTCAAGGTCTGAAATCCTATCCTCAGCTTCCTTTAAGCGATTTTGTACACTCTCAATAGAATTTTTTGTTTCTTGGATGTCTCTTTGAGTTTGTTTCATGAATTCTGCTTGTTTTCTATATTGTTCTTTCAAAATTTCAATCAGTTTCCCATGCTCATACACTTTTTTCTCTAGTTCTTCTTTAGCTGCATTCAACAACTCCTTTACTAAAGTTGTTATTTCTATTTTTACATGGGAGAGTACTTCTGATTTGATTTCCTCTATAGCCCACTGCAGTTGTTTTTTATTTCTCTCACTATCTTTTCAGAGATTCCCAGTGTGTTACTTTTGGGGTTCTCTATTTCAGTGTCCTCCATACTTGCTTCTGGTGAAGTATATGTTTGAGACTGCATTTTGCTTTTTCCTTTTGTCATTTTCACTCTACCTGATGTTTTCTATGTATGGTGTGTCTTTTCAGACACACCAAGTCTTATAGCTAATTGGAGGGGATTTTACTACTGGCCCTATTTATCCCTTGTATACCTCTATTTTAGGCATATACTCACCACACTTATAAAGTCAATCTGCTGTAGTCCAAGGTTCACCACCTGGGAGCAAAGTTCCAAATTTTCTCACACTAACTGGAGCCTGCTGAGATCTTCTGATGTTCCAGGTGTGAGGGTAGGCCCAGTTGAAACAGTCCAGGGCGGTTTTCAGTCTTGG
Source organism: Hydrochoerus hydrochaeris (assembly GCA_004027455.1). Classification (NCBI taxonomy): domain Eukaryota; kingdom Metazoa; phylum Chordata; class Mammalia; order Rodentia; family Hydrochaeridae; genus Hydrochoerus; species Hydrochoerus hydrochaeris. The sequence continues at coordinate 124,113 of PVLA01005474.1, forward strand.
GGGGGCCCTCCTCAATGTCCCTAGTGGCAGGGCAGGCCCATGGTGGAGGTTCTGGGCAGCTTACACCTGATACAGTCTTCCACTAAGTTCCCAGTGGTAGAGCAGTCCCAAGGTGGCGGTTCCAGGCAGCTTACCCCTGATGCAGGCTTCTGATAAGCTTGTGGTGGCAGGGCAAGCCCACGGTGTAGGTTCAGGTTAGCCTACACCTGAGGTGGGCTTCCTCTGAGTTCCCGGTGGCAGGTTGGGCCCACGGTGGAGGTTCCTCACAGCCTGAGCCTGAGGCGGGCTTCTGCTGAGTTCAGGAAATATTTATTGTGAGAAAGAAAGCTCCTGTAAGAGAAATAACAAGATTGCCAAATTGGTAGCCAAGGAACTCACTATACAGGGACATTTTACAGAGCAATACCCACATGGATACAACATGGGTTACAGCTATGAGTAACCAAAAATGCTCCAAGTATAGGTAATAGTGACCCAATTGGGGAAACAAATCATGTTACAAGGATGCATAAAAAGAACAAAGACTTTGCAGGAAATGTTGGGCCCTGTGTTCTTGTTCACCCATTGGGGTGACCGATGTCTATCTAGACTTCATTATGCCTGGTGTTTGTCCTTCAAGGAAGTATACAGGCCTGGTCATCTCATCTTTATCTGGTAACCTAGTATCCAAAAGATGTGTCTCCAGCTACATTTGACATGTGTTTCACTTTTGTCTTGGTTCTCTCAAAGGCCTATCCCTGTCTGTGTATAATGTTTCTGGCTAGCTTAGCTGTCTATAATACCTAGGCAATAAAGATTGTAGAAGATCAGTCTTTCAAGCTCTCTCTGCTTCCTGGTTCAAAACATAGCAATTTGCTATGACAAACGGTCACCATTGCCTGGGTCCCCTTACCAGAGACCCAGGCATCTGATCTTGGATATAAACTTCTAGAATAATAAGCAAAAAGAAACCCATATCAGAGGAAAGATCCTATCTGTGACACATGAGGAAGCATAATATCTAAACTTCTTACAGCAGCACGTTCCCCTCACCACAGGGCTGCACAGGTGACTATCAAACAACTGACCTCACTGAAGAAGAGCTAAGCATAGCCAGAAGAATTGGTAGCTTGAGGGAGAAATAACAGATGGGGCAATGTCACTAGCCCCAATAGAAGCCTATGGTTGGTATAAACTTAAAAAAAAAACCTGTGGGGCTATACCCTGAGAGTGACTTCTTCATGGTGGGATACACTTGGAGAAGAATTAATGCAACACCTGCTATATTTCCAGAAGGTCTTTAATCAGGCACCATTTTGGGAAGGAGTTGATCTGTAGAACTGATTCAAGAAATACCTACAGTAGAGCTTCATTGCAAGACTGAAATGCTACACTACCACAATGACTGGGTGAGAAACAGCCATGGAAAACAGACTGGCAGAGGATAAGGATTCAATATAGATATTCTCATATATGCTGAGAAGTTCACAGGGCCTGCATTCTGTGTCAAAAGGCCCAATTCAGTGAGTTTGCCTTTCAGAGATAGCTGGATCCAAAGATGATGCTGCTGAATCTAGAGGTCTGCTTGAGTACCTGTCCTGCTCTCTACATCGAGAGCAGACCAGTGGTCTGAGGGCTTCTCTATCTACCAACATGAGTGAGAAGCAGTCCTGGCTTTGGCAATTGCCATGGACTGGGCTTATAGAGAGAGGATCTCCTGAGCAGAGGGTTCACACATTAACCCATAGGATATAAAGCACAATATAGAAGACTATGACTTCATGTATTCTAAAGACTGCAGAGCTTGGAACTAAACCATTCATTTGGCAATACATAAGATTATTTTTTTCTTCTTTGATTCAATTTTTTTTCTATTCAGTATTGAGGTTTTTTTGGTTGATTATTTTGGTTTGTTTTGTATTTATACATTTTTGTGGTGTTTGAAGTTTTATCTACCATTTTCTATTTTCCTTCTAAAAATTAATATCTTTGTTTATTTCTTTGATTAGGTCCTCTTTCTTGTCTCTTTTTTATTACTCTCTTTTAATTTGTTCCCTTATTTCCCCCTTTTCTACACTTCAGTATGTTTTTTATTATTTATTGATTTTCTTATTTTCTGTTACTTTTATTTAACACTATTCATTTCCTTTTACTCTTTAATTCAAGCTCCCATTTCTCAGGATCTATGCTTATATGTATAACCAAAAAGCTTTTATTATGCTATAGATAATTAAACATATTTTACTATGGTTGAACACTTTTATATTGTTAACAGAGTTAAAGTTATTCCATTGAGTAGATACATACTATAGATCAATGTCTAGCTTGTCTTAGTGTTTGTACTATGACTATAGATCTCATTCCTACGGTCAAGGGCGGTACATTATTGCTTCTTAGGGTTTGTCAATATCCAGTTTGCATTTGACACTAATATTTTTGTTGATTTTTCTACTTTATCCAAGGTGACATAGTTGTTGCTATCAACTGGTTTTCTCTGGATGCCAGTATGTGGATTATTTGGTGAACTGGGGGTCATAAACAATATGACTGCCCATTCCTAAAGAATAGCGTACAAGTGCAAATAGGTTGCAAACTCCTCTCCCAAATAAGATGGCTGGATTTGGGAACAGTGGGAAATACCAATCATTATCTATGTCCAAAGGAGATCTCTGAAAAGTATACATTAACCACTTAACAGTTTGCCCCATGTGTCACTTGGGTAGTAAGTTTGTTTACATATTGACTATCCCAAGTGTAGCTCTGGCAAGTGTCATTTCAATGAGGTTATTCTTGTGTTGAATAAATTTGATAGAACCAGATTTTTATATTTCTTATCATCTTATAAAATTAATGAAAAAATAAAAGCAATTTTTGATCATTTTATTTTTAAATAATTATACTGGCAAGTGGTTAACTAAAGGAGTCTCCATACTAGCTCAAAACAACCCACTATAATCATTCCACAAGGCTTAACATAAAAAACAAATAAGTGAGAAATAGAAATATGAGAAAATAAGGTAATGAAATACTTTCCCAAATTTCCAACTACCCCAAACCTATGAAAAGGGCATTAAAGGGCAATTTGGAAGGCTAGCTATGGAGGCAATAAAATGGATCAATAAGCTATTCGGTGACCTCAGAGAATATATTATTAAACACATAATGACCCTAGTGAAAGAAATGATCAGTGAGTCTAGAGAAGACACCATTAAAAAACTAGAAAAGCTAAAAAAAAGAGGTAAGTTATGACTGCCCAGCATAGAAAAGGATTAGAATCCATAAAAAAGTTCCAAACAAAAATTCAAGAAGTTGAAATTTTTATTGAAAGTTTGTACAGTATGAGTGACCAGTGTGAACACAGAGGGTCACATCTAGACAATAAGTCTATGATTGGTAATCAGTTAATGAAAGACAGATTTTTTTAAGGTTTTATACTATTTTGTTTGAATTCATTGTGTGTGAAGATATGGAAAACTATTCTGAAGAAAACAACAGATATTATGGTAACCATTATTAATTTCCGGTTGTCTTGTTTTGAAATTATGTATTGATTTTATTGTTTTGTTCTGATCTGCTTTGTTCTGTTTTGTTTTGTTCTTTTTAAGTAAAAACGAGGGACTGGGGATTTAGCTCAGCAGCATAAGTGCCTGCCTGGCAAGCACGAGGTCATGAGTTCGATCCCTGGTACCAAAAATAAATAAATAAATAAAAATTAAAAAAAAGAAATACAGCTAAAAAATAAGGGAACATGAAAAATAGATCCAGTAACTGCTAGATGATACAAAGAAAACTAATCTAAGATTACTTGGCATTAAAGAAAAATAAAAAGACAGTGCAATGATATAAAACCTGTTTATAGAATCAATACCAAAAAACTTTCAAAACATGGAAAAAGAATTTAACAGATAAGTGAGGTATATAGAACCCCAAAGACCCAAGATCAGAGAAGAATCACACCATTATACATCCTTGCCAAAATATCAGAGACCTAACACAAAAACAGAATTTTAAAAGCTGTTAAAGAAAAAGCAGTGTACCACTTATAAAGGAAAATCCAACAGAATTATAGCAGATTTCTCAACACAAACTTTAAAGTCAAAAAGACTTTGATGTGAAGTGTTTCAAGCCCAAAAATAAAACAACTTCAACTCAGACAATATATCCTGAAAAGTTATCTTTAAAAACTGATGGAGAAACAAGATATTTTCATGATAAAGAATACTTAAGGAAATTTGCACAAAGCCAACAGTACAAAAAATTCTCAAAGGTATCTTAGAAATGACAATGAAACCAACAATGTCAAAAACCCTCAATAGAACAAATGTATCAGGCAGGGCTAACAATTGAATAGAAAGGAAATACATAGAATCAGCAGCAATAAAATAATGTCTTGAGAGGAATAAGGCAATACCTATCAGTTATAACCATCAATATGAATAGTCTCAAATAACCAATTAAAAGATATGTTAGTAGATTGGATCAAGACACAAGGTCAAATAATATGCTATCTATACAAAACATATTTAGCCAAAAAAGAAATTCATAAACTCAAAGTCAAAGGATGGAAAACAATACTCCATGGAACAGGAATGTAAAACCAATGAGAAGTAGCTACCCTATTTTCAGACAAACTGGACTTTAAGCCAAACTGATCAGAAGAGGCAAAGAAGGTTACTACATATTGGATGAGAAGACCACTCAAAAGGAAGAAATAACAATTATAAGCATATACGTACCAAAAAAAAGGTGAAACCAACTTCACAAACAAACACTACTAGACATAAACATCAGGTAAACATCAATGCAATTATAGTGGAGGCCCTCTATACACCATTATCACAAACAGATGAATTAAAGAAAAAAATCAACAAAGAATCATCATAGTTTAACCAAGCCTTAGGATAAATGGACTATATAGGCATAAAATGTTCCACCATACAACAGAATATACATTCTTGCCAACACGTGGAATGTTTTCCAAAATAGATCACATATTACCAAATAAAGAATGGTTAAGTAAATGCAAAAGAATTGAAATTTTACATTCAAATCATGGTCCAATTGTCTTAGTTACTTTTCTCTCTCATTTGTGAGACAAAATGCCTGATGCCCAAAGTTAGGGAAAGAAAGGTTTATTTCTTACAGTTCTTGGAGGTTTCAGTCCATAAAGTTGGTTCTGAGGAAGTGTGGCAAATGGCAGGGCAGCCATTCATGTCCACTGCAAACAGCAAGACATGAACCGGCAACAGAGAGAAACGTACCTTCTTCCCCTTGTTGCATCATATGCTGGTTCCCCCCCTAGGCAGGTTAGCACTCACACCACCAATCCAAGTGCTAGACAATGAACCAAACTCAAATGCTAGATTTGGAGAGTCCATAATTGTATGAGGCTTGGGGGCCACTGACATAAACCATGACACCAATAAAACTAGAAATCAAGGAGTCAGGAGTATAGCTCAGCAGCACAGTGCCCACCTGGCAAGCACACGGTCCTGAGTTCTATTCCTGGTATGAAAAACAACTAGAAATCATAGCAAAAGAAAACACAGAAATTATGCAATGAATGGAAATTGAACAGCATACTTTTGAATAATCAATGGGTCATAGAATAAATTAAAAATAAATAAGACACTTCCTAGAATTAAAGGATGCCAGTATGTCATACCATAACTTATGGAACACAATGAAAGCAGTGCTAAGAGGGAAGTTTATAGCTGTAAATGCTCACATCAGAAAAACAGAGCAGGGTAGTAGAGGAAAAAAAAAAACAATCCAAATCCAGAGCAAGGTACTAGAGAAACAAGAGCAATCCAGATCCAGATCTAGTACAAGGAAAGAAATTGTAAAGATCAGAGCATAAATCAATGAAATGAAGACTAAAAAAATGCAAAGAATGAATGAATCAAATAACCAGGTCTTTGAAATAATAAACTCTTTAGTTAATCTTACTAAACAAAAGAAATAAAAGATAAATCAGTGCAACTAGAAATACAAAAGGAAAAATCACAACAGACATTGGTGAAATCCAGAATATTACCAATATGCCAAAAAGTTGGAGAACTCAGAAGAGTTCTGACATGGAGAGATTCTTAGACACATATGAACTAACAAGACTGAATCAAGAAGACATAAAAACCCTGCATAAACCAAAACAAGGCAATGAAATTGAAGCAGTAATTAAAAAAAATCTACTAAGAAAACCTCAAGACCTAATGGATTTACTTTCAAATTCTATAAGAACTTCACAGAAGAGCTAATGCAAATACACTGTACACCCACAAAGTCACTGCTCAGAGTTGGTGGTCTCAGTCATTTGTGGATTTTTCCTCAGAACCTAAATAATAACTGTCATGAAAACTCCTACAATTTTGTGGAAACTGTGACTATCCTCTGCAATTGCTTTTGTGGAGGGAGACTTGCAATTAGCTAATTTGAAAGAGTTATTTAGTTCTCTTTGCTGCTGATTGGCTGCTGCCTGTAACCCAATCTCTAGCAGATGTACCACCACTCATTCATCATAACTGGTTGCTATACAATGTATAGTAATACAATGCTGTATTACTATACAATGTATAGCTGTCTTGAATGTTCTCAGTTCTGTTCTTTTTAAAGTCTTAAGTTCACTAAGATGTCATAAGAATGGCCTACACCTTCAAAAGCATTTTTAAAGGAATTAAATTTATCAGTACATTTTAAGTATACATAATGATCACATTCACCATAGGGAATTTGTACCTGTCTAAGGTATAACTTGATTCTTTTTTCCCCTATCTTCTCATTAACCCCTCTTTACAAAACTGTGGGAGATATAGTATGTTTAAGGTTTAATCTATAAAAATAGGCACGTGAAGGCATTTTTCTATTTATCTGAAATTCATGGGTTTTTCCAATTCATGAGTACTCTCAGAACATAATTCATGCAAATTTTAGGGGTATACTGTATTCCTAAAACTATTTAATGAAATAGAAAAGGAAGAAGTGCTTTCAAAGTCATTCATGGGGGCCAGCATTACTCTGATTCCAAAATCAAAAAATCCCCCGCAAAAAATAGAACTGCACATCAATCTTTTTAACGTACATAGATACAAAAATTCTCAACAAGATACTGGTGATCAGAATGCAACAGATCATAAAAAAGACCATGCAAAATGATCAAGTAGGCTTCATCTGGGATGCCAGTTGGGTTCAATATACATAAATCAATAAATGTAATTCATCACATAAACAGAAGCAAGGACAAAAATCATATGGTCATCTCAAATCAATGCAGAAAATGCCTTTGAGTAAATTTAGCATCCATTCATAATTTAAAACCCTGATGAAAATAGTATAGAGGGTTCTTACTATAATCTGATAAATGCCATTCATGATCAACCTTCAGTCAACATTATCTTAAATGGGGCAAAACTGAAAAACTTCCCTTTAAAACCAGGAACAAGATAAAGAGGTTCATTTTCACCCCCTTTGTATAAACAGTCTTCAAAACATTAGCCACAGAAATCAAGCAAGACAAAAAAGTAAAAGGGTTATTTGCAGATAATACAATCCTCTATTTACAAGACCCCAAAAATTCTACAAATAGACTTATAGAATTAATAACCAAATTCAGCAATGTAGCAAGATACAAAATCAATACACAAAAATCAATAGAACATACACCTGTAATGGCTGATTCATTGTGTCAACTTGAGACATTTAGAAGCTTGACTAAATTGGCTTAGCAATTCTACACCCTAGGATGTAGAAAACCCACCGTAGGGTGGCTCACTGCCTAGATGTTATAAAATGGAAGGATGAAGGACAGATGAGGTTCTGTACTTTGAGTGCAATCCAGTCTTTGCCTTAGGCTTGGATGCTGTCTCCTGGCTTCCAGGGAAGACTCTTTGGTTTCTGCCTTGGATCTTTCAGATTTCTAGCATAGAATCTTCAGTCTTCCAGTGTGGACTCTTCAACTATCTGTCACAGACCCACTGGCCTGCTGGTGTGGACTTGCATGGGACACTGCAGTGAACTCCAGACCTTAGATTGAATCCTTCAGCCTCCGGTGTGCAGATAGCCTCTGCACGCTTTCTCATCTGACTCTCATAAGCCAATTTTGTAATTTCTTATACATTTGTATATCTTGTGTTTTATCTGTTTTATCTAGCAAAATATTGACTGATGCAACAGCAATAATAAACTCATTGAGAAAGCAACCAGGAAAATGATACTATTCACAGTAGTGTCAAGAAAAATTAAGTACTAAACAAAGAAGTAAAAGACATCTACAACAGAAAGTATAACACTCTCAAAAAGAACAGAGAAGAAGACATCAGAAAATGGAAAGATATTTTATGTTCCTGGATAGGCATAGACAATATACTCATAATAGATATACTTCCAAAATTTATACATACATTTGATGCAACCCCAATCATAATACCAACAGTATTCTTCTAAGACCTAGAGAAAACAAACCAAAAATTCTTATGGCACCAGAAGTGACTTGGAATAGCAAAAACAATTCTGGGTAACAATAGCAAAGTATAAGACATCACAATGCCAGATATGAAGTTATATTATATAGCAATAATGAAAATAAAACAGCACGGTATTAACATTAAAACAGACATGTAGATCAATGGACTAGAATAGAGGAATCGGAAACAATCCTAGACACATTCATCTATTTTATCATTGACAACAGGAACAAAACATACACTGGAGGAAAGATAGCACACTAAAGGTTGCCTGGAAAAATTGGATATCCACATGCAGAAGATTGCATCTAGATCCATATATCTCATAATGTAATAAACTAAATTCAAAATGGATTAAAGATCTAAATGTTAAAACAGAAACAATTCATCTGCTGGAAGATAAAATAAGTAAAACTCTTGACAACATAGGTGTAGGGAAGGATTTCTGAACAGAATTTCAATGGCACAAGAAATAATACCTAGAATAAATGGGCTCATATCAAATTGAAAAGCTTCTGCACAAAAAGGAAACAACACAGTGAAGAGACAACATATAGAATGGGAAAAAGTTTTGCCAGCTACTCCTCAGACAGAGAACTTATACCTACTGTATATAAAGAACTCAAAAAAATTAGACTCTCAGAATAAAAGACCCAATCAAAAAACTGGGGCAACCAAAATGAATATACACTTCTCAGAAAGAAGTGCACATCACCAATAGTTACATGAAAAATGTTCAAAATCACTGGTCATTAGACAAATACAAATTAAAACAGCACTGAGATACCATCTTAATCCCAAAGAGTGTCTGTCATCAAGAAAATCAAATAACAAATGCTGGTGAGGCTGTATATAAAGAACCCTATATGGTTGTTAGGGATGTAAAGTAGTAGAATTGCTATGGAGATTCCTCAGAAAACTAAAACTAGAAATTGAAGCTATTTCTTTTTCAGGAATCTTCTTGAAATTGTGAGAGTAATCATATTACAGTGATACATGCATACTGATATGTATAGAGGCACATTATATAATAGTTAAATCTTGGAAATGGCCTATTTGCTCATTGACGGATAAATGGTTGAAGAAACTGTGATATTCATATACATTAGAGTACTTTTCTAACATAAAGAAGGATAAAATAAATTAATCACACAATTTTGAATATTGCATTGTTTCTCTTATATGAGAAATCCAAAATACAAATAAAGAGAAAAATACTATAAAGAATAGATAAGAGGAAGTAAAAAATCTTTTTTTTTAAGTAAGAAGGTGAATAAGGAACAGAGGGAGTGGAGAGGGAATTATGGGAAAATGGATTTTTAAAAGAGCATGGAGAAAAACATATAAATAGTGCTTTTTCAAGTGGGAAGGAGACAAGAGTTGAAGTGAGCCAGGAGGGATGAAAAGGAAGTGGGTTGAGAAAGAATTAAGATATGAATGTACAGTACATGATCAAACTCCCCATGATAAATGTAATAATTATATGCACAAATGTTAATTATTAAAAAAAAATAATTATCTTGCCAAAAAAGGGATTACTAATGTTACAAACATGTTATGTGCTAGACTTTCACCTTACAAAAGAAGGTTTGAAAAACAATTGAAAAGAGTATAATTTTGTCAATTTGCAATGAATTATCTGGCAGGGACCCACCTAAAATATGTTTATAAAGTGTTAAAAATGTTTCAGGCTTTGGAAAACACTACAAAAAATGAAACGAAAAGGCAAAAGGTGGATGGGGGAGGTAGTCTGTCTTTGGTATTTGTTATGGTGACATGAAACTGATTAATATAAGGATCAAATATCAGAAGACACATGTTGAATATTCCAGTAAATAGTGTAGTCCCAGCCATGATATCCCATACATCTGAGTCTTCTCTTCCACTTCTGCTTTGTAGTTACATCATCTGGAGCATAGGCCCCTAATGAAGTTTAGAGGTTATATCACATGGTTGAGGTGACATAGGTTCTACTACCTACAGCTTGAGCAAGTTCAAAGAGATTCTTTATTTGAGTATGTCTGTGGTTTCTGCACAAGGGGAAGCTTGTACTCAAAAGCTTGTATTTTTCATGTCTTTCTTCATAACAAACTACCTACAAATTTAACTATTTTAAATAATACACATTTATTGTGGGTCAGGAATTCATCTGCAGTTTAACTAAGTGGTTATGGCTCAGGCAGTCATATGAGGTTGCAGGCAGGACTCTGTTCCTTACTGTCCACTGGCTGGAGATCTCAGTTCCTTGCCAGATGGGCATCTTCATAGATGACATCTTATCCTTTCAACAAGGACACTTCCTTCCCTAAAATCAGGTGATCCAAGAGATACAGACAAATAACCCAAGAAGGAACTATGGTCTTTTATAACATAATCTCAGAAGTGGCATACTATCATTTCTACTGTATTCTACTGGTTATATCAGATAAGTTTCTTTTTAAATTTTTTTATTTTATAGAGAATAAAACAAAAGAGGACAGATCTAAGCAGGTCAGAACAGAACAATGTAAGCAACACAGCACTTCACAACAAGACAATGAGATATTAACAGTAACTATCATAATGTCTCTTTCTTTGAAATAGTTGAGCTTAGCTTTACACACAGTAATGTCAAACACAACAAAATAGAATAAAACCACTCAAGAGAATGAAAGTGTTTCAAGGCATTCTGAGTCAAACAACCAAAGATGAACAATGGCTACTATATTATCTCATTTTCCATAAAAAATTTGTTTATACTATCATACATATTAAAATCCAATAAGACACAACGTGATAGAACCAATGGTAATAGAAAAATAAGAGCATGGTAGGACTTCAGAGCAAGATGATATCAAATCAACAATGGCTCTCATATTGTCTTTCTTCAAAGTAACTATTCATTAAGATCAAACAAAACAGAATAAAACCATTCCAAAAAAATGAATGAAAACATAAGACTTCAAAGCAATATAATGGTGAACCATGATTACCATAAAATCTTCTGTACTCTTACCATTTCTTACACTAGGGAGACTATATGGTATTTATACATGTGAGTTTAATTTATTTCACTTGTGAGTATGTATTCAAGTTGCATCCATTTATTTATAAATATCTCAATGTAATCATTCTTTATAGCTGAGTAGTTCTCCATTGTAAAAAAAAGTACCACAATTTTTTTATCCATTCCTATATCAGATAAGTTTCATACAGTATTGGAGGAAACTACATAAAGTTACAAATACCAGAAAGCAGAGATCATTGGTGGCCATTTTGGCATCTGGCAGGTGATAAAGTTGTCTTCCTGAATGCACACTATCATGATGGGAAGAGATGTTAATGTCAAGCTATTGAGGAATCTCTGGAAGACTCTGATATTGGCTGTAAACTTAGGTAACATTCATGTAAGATGATAATGCATGTGATACACAAAATTAGAAGTGTTTAAGGGATTAGCTGTTACTGTATCTCATAATAAAATGAGAAATTACTTCATTGGTTTCTCTACAAAGGCATGCTTTCCTTCACAGATGATAGGATGGGTATGCAAGGGACAAAAGCCTTGCAGGAATATGTATAATCTTGTGCTCATATGCACATATGCTTGTGAACACTTATATGATAAACATTTGAAAAACTTGGATTATTTGACTTGAGAACTGACATTTGAACTAAGGCCTTTTCTCCCCTAAAATCACTAACATAATGCACAATTGTTGCAGTTGAATGGGCCAATAATAATCTAGGTTATTGTGTACAATGAAGAAAGAATCATGAAGTATATGCCCAGGTAGTAAACAACAAGTAGTTACGTTTATTGAGGATCACAGAAAATGTAACAGTAACAACAGGAAAAAAGGTAAAAAGGGGTCAGTAGCTCAGGCTTTCAGAACCAAAAGGCCAGACATATCTGCTTTTTGGTGCCTCACACGAAATCTCTCACGGTGCAGTTGCTCTGGTGCTAAAGGTATGATGATCTCCTAGGGTTGCTGTTTTTGTTGTGACTGTTGTTGTTTTGTTTTTACCCTTTCTTGGGATAATAGAAGCGGGGTGGGGGAGCTTAAAGTTGAATGGAGGTGGCAACTCACTCAGCTCCTTTGTTTCTACCTGTTGTATAAACATGCTACTCCAAAATACAGTAGTTGCATTAAAATCCAGTTCAATGTAACATAAAGCAAAACAGTCACAAGTGAGAACCAGATACCAATTTAGAGTCTAGACAGCTCCTATGCTCTTGTCTATATATTTCCCTTTGCTTGAAATTCTGTTCTTACTAACCATGCTGAAGTCCATGCTCTCTGTGTTGAAATCTTATTTGTTTCACTTTTTCTATGATTTTCCTGATGTCCTAAAATCAAAATTAATTACTACTGGTTTTTGAAACTTATTTGTGCATGTATTTTAGAACTTATGCAGCTAAACATAAATAAAGCTCCAATGAGTGAGTTTTTCATTCATGGAGGGAAGGCAGTGCTGAACAGTGCTCCTGAAAAGCCACTGGGCTCCTTCACTAGAGCAATTTCTCAGAGAAAGGAAGTGAGCGCTTGTTCATTAACAAGGCTCCCTGTGGGAAGACAATATAAGCGAGTCTAAATACCAGAGCATGTAGTGTGTTAGATATAAAATATTCACTACATAGTCACCAGATATATGGTGATTTCATAATAATCGTGTGAAATAACAGTAATATTCATAATATTCATTTCATATTTGTCCATATCAGGAAGTTATCTTCCAAAGAACAAAAACATTAAGTATTTCTCTTCACACTTAAATAATAAAACTTGGGATTTGCACTCAGTTTAATATATCCCAAGAACTGCCAACTCAACAAAAAAATAACATTTAAATTATGTAACAATTAAAAGTAGTCATCTGAATGATAATAAAATAGAACCATATTACAAATCATTTGTCAAGATAGTACTATCTGGAATAAATTTTTTTTCCAGATTGAAAATACAATGAAAGCCAACATATTCACTCCATATTTCATAGGGACAAACACACTATTTTTCTCTTGCATATTAATCCCCCCTCTGGCTGGCTACCTATCAACAACAGAACTCCTGAGCCTCTGTAAGTACCACAGCAACAACTCAACAAGAAAAAAATTGGAGTACTTCAGATAACAAACCCTGGCAATGTTTACTTATTTGTGTTATCTAGAGAATTGTTATTTACAGTTCCTGCTGTTTTGCAAAACAAGAAGGAAAAATTAGCTTCCCCTTCTCAGGGCTTTGGAAACAATAGAGTTATGTTTTCATAACAGTCAGAGACTTGGCAGCAATAAGGAGGATGCTCTTAAATTGCCATATGGCCCCCGAAGCAGCCATTGGTTTCCAAATGTTTATACTACGATTTTAGTGTAAATCAGAAGAATCTCAGCATGAGTGGAATTTGCACCCTACAGAAATGAAAGACAAAAGCTGAGAAACAAAACAAGGGATTGGAGACTACACTAATAAATTGGGTCTAAGATTGAGCCAGTGAATACTAGGCACTGAACCATATGTTTTGTAAAAAGAGGCAGAGTGGTTACCTCCATTTGATGAGGAGTAGAAAACAGATGAGAAGTGTAGAAATAAAATAAATACTTTGGTAATTGTACCCTAAAAATGCATATATGACTTAAAAATCTGTCTGGTAGAAGATGAACAAAAGTAAAGTCCTAAAATAGAAGACTGGATTCAAAACAAAAAGTATCAGTCAGGCATGACTTTGAAAACACTCTTTCTCATATAAATGAAAATACCTTGAACACTGCAAAGAGCTAGCTCTGAACTAGTGATGACTTCTAGAACAGCTGAAACTTTTTTTCTATGTTGTATTTTAAGCAATGGCATGTCACAACTGTGCTCGTGGATTTCAGCTGCCTAAGCCCCTCCTCACCATCATTGTCATTGTATCCTTCCAGCTCAGTCCTGGAAGACTTGTACTGCATCTTCCTGAGGAAGATGCTGTGAGGGATTACTGAGAATCCTTTGTGAGGAGGGAGCCCCAAAACTAGCAGCCCAAGGGACGACCTACCCCAGTACCTACCAGTACCTACCCTGCCGGGTGCTGCCCATCCACCACACACAGCTGCTCCCAAGCTTTTTTAGCAACCACCTGGCCAAGAGCTGAAATGCTGGGCTCCAAGGGAGATGAAGGTTTGATGGTCAAGCTCCATGGGCTGCCCTGATCCTGCTCAACTGAGGACTTGCCCAACTTTCTCTCCACTGCATGATCTGTGATGGGGTCACAGGTATCCATTTCATCATTTACGCTAGAGAAGGCAGGCAGAATGGTTGGACTTTTGTTGGACTCAAGTGCAAAGATGACATCAAAATGGCTCTGAGAAAAGACTGGGAAAGCATGGGGCACCGGTACATCGAAGTGTACAAGTCCCACAGAATGGAGAGATTGGCCTTGAAGCATAGAGGCCTCAAATTTGGGAGCCGACACCACCAAAGACAGCTTCCTGCAGCTCCAGGGACGCTGTCCAGATGCACAAAGGAAGAGATCCTGCAGTTCTTCCCAGAGTTGGAGATCCTGTCAAATAGAATCACACTGCCTGTGGACTACCAGAGCAAAATAACCGTGAGGCCTCCTTAGAGCGTGGGAAGCACAAGGAGAGAATCCGGCACAGGTACATCAAGGTTTTCAAGAGCAGCCAGGAGAAATTGAGGTCATACTCAGGCCTGCCCCCTGAAGTTCCTGTCTGCTCAGCTACTGGGGCCCTGTGACCTGCCAGGTACCATACACAGGTACACTGGCATTTATGAAGCAGGCGGGCTTGGAGAGAATGCACTCTGGTGCTTACAGCATGAGCTATGGTGCTACCAGGAGTACAGCGGTGTCAGGGAGTGCTGTAGCTTCATCACCGACCTGCTTCCAGCATGTAGCATTACAGTTACTACAGAGATAGTGCAGAGTGCCATCAGCCACCACATCCACATGCAGGAGCTACCCTACAAAGCCACTAGGAACGACATCCACAACTTCTCTCCGCTCAACCCCATCAGAGTGATCTGATGGGGTTGAGCGGAGATGACACCAGATGGCAGGATGACGGGGAAACCAATGTGGAGTTCACCACCCACAAGAAAGCCAGAGAGGGCAGGTCTAGTGATGGTGTCAACATGCAGCACTGCTACATAGAACTCCCTCAGTTTCACCACGGGAGCTAGCAACCTGTCGTCTTAGAGCATCCAAGTGATGCAGGGTATGGGAGCATCGACCACCCAAGTCACCTAGACTCAGTCCATGAGCTGCTGTTAGGGGGTGGCTGCATCAGTCAGAACAGCATAAGGGAGCATGAATAGCTGCTTAGGGAGACTGAGATCCTTAACCATATTGTCACAGAAAGTCACACTCAGTGAGGAGCAATTTATGAATAGAGGAAGCTGTGGGACCCATTTTGCACCATTTTGTGAAATCCAGATTAAAAATTATCTTTTCAGTGTTTTCTCATGCAAACTTTCCTTCTAGCACATGATATTGAATAAACTGAAACTATTTTTCTTTTCTCCATTTTTCTCAATTAATATTGGATAGTATACTGGGAGTGGTGTTTCCTGAGTTTAATATATTAAGTATGCTTGAAGACAAGTAGATCCTTCAAGCCAACCCATCAACATGTTGGGGAGATGTACTTTTTCAGCAATTCAAAGGTGGTAGATTCCTAATTTGAAAAGGAACATTGCTCATGTTTGTTCATTCTAGATTATTTTTCCTCTTAAATATATATTTTACAATAAGTTTAAACTTGTTAAAATGGTGTTAGTTTTGAGAATTAAGACACAATACTACTACTGTAGGAATTGATGAGACCTTGACTTAAAGATTTCTTTGCAATGTGATTTTGTTTTGGGCATATTTTGCTAAGTGAATCTTGATTTTGAAAAATTGTTACCTACACCTTTTTTCTTAAAATAAAGATTTTTTACAAAATATTACATTTGTCAGTACATGTTTTTTAGAACATAATGATTACATTTATTATAGGGGGTTTGAACATGACACATCTTAATTATTTTTTGTTCTCTTCCCCTCCTATCCCTCCATGTTCCCTACAACTCTTGTAGAACTGAAATTCTTAACGCATTCAAATAAAGAAGTTTTGAACTCATAGTATAGATTTTTTATACTAAAAAATCTAATTAATTGTCGATATGAAGGGGACTTTCCTTCAGTAGTCTGAAGGTTTGAAAATTGAGTCAGCTGAAATAAACCAATGATATATTAACAGAAGAAAAGGCACATAAGTTTATTAAATACATGGGAGAATCATAGGAAAGTGAGTAGTCAAATAATCCAATGAGATTTAGAAACGTGTGTACCCTTTTCATAGGGGAAAGGGAAGTAAGGGCATGTAGGCAAATTGGAGGAAGCCTAAATGATTACAGAGGAGATAAATGTGTCTGAAATACAGAAAATTCATAGGACACAGATCATCAATCGACCCTGAGTTCATGCAAGGGAAGAGCCAGCCTTTAGGTAGTGAGGGGAACCTCATAGAACATGTCTGCACTCAGGAAGAAGAGGGACAAGAGTCAGCAGGGCAGAAGAAAGCCAAAAAGATTTTGGTTCAGAGGCTTTCTTTTATTTGTTCAAACTTCTCAGCATATCAAAATGTAACAGGTACCTAGAAGCTGGACCTGCAGATGCCCAGTGTGTAACTAAGAGCAGGATAAACTGCAGCATCTTTGCCTTGATACATGTATCATTTATAACCTCAAGACTTTGGTCAATTCATGTCTTAACTCTGCATACAGGTGTGTTAATCACTTAAGAAGTATTTGACTATAAACTAGTAACATATGTTTGTTATTCCTAACTTTACCCACCCTATCTCACCTGCTTTCAAAGCTGAGACACTACGATAAGAGTAACTAACATAATTTTCAGGATTTGAAGGTACATCCAATTGCTAACCTTTATAAATATTCCAGACTTTCTGGAGCAAAGTCTAGAAGACTCCAGCCATTTTCCTAAATCCACAGTCACTTGAGATTTCAGGAAAAGCAGAACCTTTCAAACCACCCATGATGAGATCACCTCCCAAGTGGGAGGAGTTGGCTCATGACAGGAACCTAGGCCTCCCACTAAGTGGGAGCCCTCAAGTAATAATGGCTCTCACAGAACCTTGCAGAACCAGTCCTGAGATATCTATCAACTTGGATATATACAAGACTTGACTAGGGTTACTTGACCAGGGCTACCTGCAATGCTAGCTAGATATGCAAACTTTCCAGCTTCACAAACTCACAACCTTTGCCTTTGTTTTTCTTTTCTGTAACTCCAAAGCTCTGTGAATCCCTTGAAGACAAATTTCAAACCTCTTCATCTGTCTGTCCCAGCATGTTCATGATGATGAAAGCTCCTTTTCTACTCTTTATCACTGGCTCATCTCCTTAATTGGTGTTTTGGGATGAGTAGCAGTGCTTGGTCTGCTGGGACCCCCAAAATTAGGGCTTTCACTGTAAAACTTGGATAGCAAAAGCATCCTAATATAAAGTATCATTCTCTGAGCCCCAACAGAACGTGGGGCTCAGAAAATTTATCATGTGAAAATATCAGAAGGATATATAAAGTAAGTTGATATTAATAGTTACCAGTGTTAGCTAGGTGTGGTGGCGCATACCTGAAATCCCAGCACTTGGGAGGCTGAGGCAAGAGAATAGCTATGAATTTGAAGCCAGGCTGGGCTGGGCTACACAGTAAGTTCAAGGCCAATCTCAAATGCATAGTGAGACCCTTATAAAAAAAACAAAAAAACAGTTACCACTGTTATCCTCCCAAAAGTAATTCCATTGTCCTTGCCTCCTGCCTTACAAGACAAAATAAAACTCCAGGAACTTAATACTTTAATTTGAAGAACATATAGAAATAACCAAAAGTTCTCATTAAAACATTAATGTGGCCATCTGGACCCACTGAAAAAAATCTGTTACAAAATTATAGCTTTCTCAATACTGTATTGCCTCTAACACATTTCTCTGGAATATGATTCAGCCTTCCAGTACTACTTAGCCATGATAAACTTGAAACATTTCTAGGTAAATGGGTGCACCGTGAGATTGTATTTTTAAGTGAAAATAATTGGACTGATTTACTAATCATACAACCTTAACATCAACATCACACATCTAGATTCAGCCTCCTGTAAAAAAACAGTTATGACCATGTAAGGCTTTGAGGGGGATATCTAGACACAAGCTATAATAGTTTTCATTCCCTTGATATTCTAAATTTTCAAAAAAATTTTCATGTTGATGATAATGAAATCTATAACACTCCTATTACTTGCTCCTGAATCCTCAAAGTTGAAGACTATTATCATACAGTGCCTTCTGAACATTTCCTCAAAAAAACACAACATTACTAGAGTAGAAATCATGAAGAAACTATTTATGTTACTCACCATGAAGGATTAGCTGATCTCAGATAAAATTTCCCAAGAGGAACAAATATAAAATTTATCTAAATACAAAAACAATTGTTTGAAGGTAATCAAGTACCAGGAGTTAAATGGTCAAGATTTCAGACAGGAGGAAACTATACTGATACACAGTTGACATCAGACATACCATCCTTCTTCAGAGGAAATTGAAAAACACATGAAACATGAAACATGACAATACAAGCAGACATAAAGGGTCACTAAATAGGATAAATATATGCCTAAATTGACTCTTTAAAACAATAAAACTATTAGTCCATGGGTTTAATATGAATATAAAAATTCATACATAATGATAGCCCAGAAAAAAGATGGGGAGTAAATCAAATTAAAATCTTACATTGCTCAGAAAATGGTAAAAGATCTTAATTTGACTTAAATAATTAAAAGATGACTTTGTGATTTCTATGGTAAAAATTAAAAGAACAAAATAATGCAATTAACAATGAAAATATAATATTTAAAATACTTTATTATTCCTAAAACAAAAAAGTGGAAAAATGTCAAGTCAAGGAATAAAAAGGGGAGGAAGAAAAGTAGAAAACTGCATATTTAAATAGAAATATATTACTAGTTAAATTGTTCAGAACTGAGTCAGAGGAAGAAGTCAAGATGGCCGATCAGTGAGCAACAAAATACAAAGCCTTCCACGAGAAACAACATATACACCAGAATGAAACATCCTGGAGAGACCCAGACAGCAGGAGATGGATCCTCTTGACACAGGAAGCATTAAAACATAAAAAAGCTCATCAAACACATTGGGACTACAACTGGAACAACTAAAAATTATGGTACACAGCAGTTTTGCTGTGACCCACAAAGTTAATGCCAGCCTAAATTTGTGCCAGCTTGAATCCATGCTGGTCTGTAGAGCCACCCAAACTCAATCCTGCCTCCACTCACAAGAACCAAAGCAGGGCTGAAGTTAGGAGTTGGTGAGCCCATCGGAGAACAGAGCTGACAAAGGGACCTTCATTAAGCCATGGTCAGTGCTGGGAATAAGACACCCCCCACGGGAAGGGTGCAACCAATTGGGTGACATGTTGGAATTGGGCAGGAGAAGCCTGAACTGGGAGTGACAGTGACTTCAATTGGTTGCTCCCTCCCCAGAGCAGATTCGTGGGATTTACTTGGACTGGGCCACTCCCCTGGCCAGGACCCAATGAGCCATCCCAAATTGATTCCATGTGGCTACTACGCACTAACCAGGTGAAGGCCCCTGAAGTTTGGCTGGCCTGGTGGGAAGGGGCAGGCAGGAGAGGGCAGAGGTCCCTCAACAGTGTGCTTTGGGGGAACCATGGCCAAAGGGGACCGGGCTGGGATCTGCACTGTACACCTGTAAAGAGGAAGCCAGGGCATGACAGGAGACAGAGGCAAGGGGAGGCCCCAGCCCAGAACGCTGAGATCTCTGATCCAGGAGAGGGAAAAACAAGGGAGACTGAGGGTGGCAAGCACATCAGACATGGCTTCAATGGACATTAAGAGATATCTTTGGGACCTTGTAGATGAGCTCAAAACTGAAATATTAAATCAGGTAAAGCAAGATATGAGTAGAGTAATAAAAGTAATGCTCTCAGGATGCATCTCTCAGGAAGATACAGATGGAAGAAGGGAGGAATACAAAAAAAAGGAAAGAAACATTCAATAAAGAATATTAAAAAATATAGAATACATGAAGCAGATTCAAAGAGCCTACCAGGAAATTAAAAACTCCATTGAAACTTGGCAGAACTCCTTAAAAGAAACTAAGGATAGACTATCAAAACTTGAAGACAAGTTTGCAATGTGTGATGATGAAAAGAAAGATCTCCTAAAAATAAGAAGGAAACAGGCAGTGATAATACAAAGGCTAGAAGATGACAAGAAAATCTACAATTTAAGAATAAGAAATGTGAACAAAGAAGCAGGAATACAAACAGGTGAATTACAAAGGCTATTCATGGAAATAATTAAGGAAAAGTTCCCAAGCATGGGAAAAGAAAATGACATTCAATTATGTGAGGCATACAGAATTCTAGCCACCTACAACCAAAACAGATTGCACCCAGACATATAATAATCAAGAAGCCAGAAATTCAATATAAAAACAGAATATTAAAAGCCATCAGAGAAAAGAAACAGATTACCTATAAAGGTAAGCCCCTCAGGATGATGGTTGATTTCTCGACAGATCATCAGATCAAGAAGAGCATGGAGAAAAGTGTTCCAAGCCCTGAGAGAAAATAACCTCCAATCCAGATTGATGTATCCTGCAAAACTGTCACTAGAAATTAATGGAGAAATAAGATGCTTCTATGACAAAGAGGAACTGGGGGAGTTTGTGGCCACCAATCCAACCCTACAGAGAATACTGAAAGACATTCTAGAGAGAGAGAAAAAAAATCAAGATTTTAGGAACATTGGAAGAAAGGCCTCAATGAGTGGGGCAGGCAATAGAATGAAGGAGAAAACTAGACAAACAAAGGCAGAAAAATAGCATACAGAAATGAGGCAGAGAAGGGTGGCTAGAATTTCTAACATAGATGGCCTTGATACACTATATTGTTAATAGTATACCAGGATTTAAAACCCACATTACTCACACTACTCTGCTTAGATGTATTATATTCTGTTCCAGTCATTCTACCTGTACTAGATTTGAGGGCACAGACAGTAATCCCGAAAATAACAGGATATAGTATGGTAATCATCCTTAATTTCCTATTAACTTAATCTAAAGCTCTGTAAAACCTACACTGTTTTACAATGACTGATAGTAATTGAATTTGGTTTGTTAGATTGCTCTTTTGTATTAATAGATTTTATTCAAAGCTATTATGATTTATAGTATCAAGTCTGAGAGTATAGGCAACTGCACTTAAGATGACGAGATTCACTAGAATACCCACTCTGGTTTGATTATGACCTGCCTTTGAAGTTTTATGCTGTCTACAATGTTTTATTT
>PVLA01005475.1:0-145708 GCA_004027455.1 Hydrochoerus hydrochaeris
TGGCAGTCCCTGTGAGGACAGCGCCTGTCTTAGGTCAAGGACTCTTCACATGTACCCAACCAGGCCTTACCCGTCATGGGCCTGCAGGACAGCAATTGGTCCTGTGCCTGTCTTAGGCGGCTGGTGGCGTAACATATGTGTCCTAGTTGCCCGTCTCTGGCTGCCTGTCCAGTGTCTCAGGGCAGTTGTCTCACAGGAATTTTGTAAATCCTCCTCCATGAGCTCTTTTACCCAAAGCTTCCGCATAAACTCTCTCACATTATTCACAGAAGGCAAAACCCCACAATCAGTCCTCACAAAGGGGTTATCTAGAGGGCCTCCAGCAACCCCCCTGGAGTTTCCACCCTCAACTCCATATTGAGCATTACATAAAAACATACACATGTGAACTACACAAATTACAATTATCAGTACAAAACATTCCAAGATCCCCGCGCCCAATTCCCACATGCGGCGTCCTTTTCCTGGAGAAGCGATTGTCACAAGGCGTGGATGGACTAGGACACGGCATGGACAGAAAAGGGCACCGCAGGAAACATCCAAAGCAACTAGGCAGGAGAAAAAAATAAAAGATATAAGGATAGGAAATGAAGAAGTTAAATTATTATTTGCAGATGACATGATAATCTATATAGACAACCCCAAAAACTTCATAAAGACTTCTAGATTTAATAACCAAATTCAGTAGTATAGCTAGATAAAAACTCAATCCTCAAAATAGTGTCCTTGTACAAACAACTCATTGAAAGAGAATTTAGAGAAACCATACCCTTCACAATAGCATCCCAAAAAATTTAGTACTTATGAATTAATCTAACAAAGAAAGTAAAAGATCTATACATTGAAAGTTACAGAACTCTGAAAAAGGAGATTGAAGAGGATATCAGAAAATGGAAAAATATCTCTTGCTCATGTATAGGAAGCACCAACATTTTGAAAATGGCCATATTCCCAAAATTGTTACACAAATTTAATGCAATTCCAATCAAATATCATTAGCATACCTCACAGAACTAGATAAAATGTCCCTAAAATTCATTTGGAACCAGAAGAGACCTAGAATAGCTAAAACAATTCTAGGCAACAATAGCAATCACAATCCCTGACTTGAAATTATACTACAAAGCTATAATGACAAAAACAGCATGGTCCTAGAAAAAACCCTGAGAATCAGTGGAACAAATTGGAAGATACAGAAGCAACTCCAAACATATTCACTTTATCTTTGACACAGGTGCCAAACACATTAACTGGAAGAAAGATATGCTGTTTAGTAAATGGATTTCCACTTGCAAAAAAACTAAAACTAGACACATGTCTCTCACCATCTACTAAACTTTGATTGAAATAGATGAAATATCTAAATACTAAGGCAGAAACACTAAATATGTGAGAAGAGAGAATAGGTAGAACTCTTGAAGACATAGGTGTAGCCTAATATTTCATGAATAAAACCCTGATCACATGGGAAACACTTCAAAGATCAACAACTGGAATCTCATTCTATTAAAAAAGCTTTTTTACAGCAAAAGAAATCACCATTACACTGAAAAGATACCCCCAATAGGAAAAATATGTTGGCCAGTTGTCCCTAAAATGACTTATATCTAGAACATATAAAGAATTGAAAAAATCAGGCCCCCAGAATTCAAAGACCCAGTTTGAAAATGGGCATCTGAACTTGAGACCTTATTCATTGGTGAAATAAATAAGACACACATGTAAACATTGTATTGTCTCACTAGTGTGAGGATCTGAAAGTAACAACATATGTATATGTATATGTATATGTATATGTATATATATATATATGTATATGTGTATGTGTATGTATATGTATATTAAAAAGCTAATATAGCTATACTACTTATTTCTCTGAGTTCACTGAAGATATAGATTTGTACTGGTATTGTTTAGACAATTGTAATCAGATGTCTTGTGTGCTGGGTGTATGATATGGGGTTGACAACACACAATGTATGTATCATTGTTGCTCCGATTGATATGTTTTGAAATTTTGTTTTAGTTTTTTTTTTCTCTTTTTTTTCCCTTGAATTAAAATGTATTTGAAAAAAAATGGGCATCAGAGATAGGGACTTCTCAGATGAAGAAATACAAAGAGCAATTAAATATATGAAAAAATGTTCAACATCACTGGTCATTCAAGAGATGCAAATTAAAACAACACTGAGAAAGAATCAACCAATAACAACAAATCAACCAATAACAAATGCTTGAGGGGCTGTGGGGAAAGAGGAGCCCTTCTCTACTGTTAGTGGGAGTGTAAACTGGTGCTACCACTGTGGAAATCAGTATGGAGAATCCTCAAAAAACAGGATTAGAGATTCCGTTTAGCCCAGCTGTTCCCCTTCTAGTTATCTTCCTGGAAGAATTAGAAACACCATATCACAGTGATTTATGTTCACCCGTGTTTATAGCAGCACAGTAAATCTTGGAAACAGCCCAAACTTCCACCAACTGAGGAATAAATAAAAAAGATGTGGTATTTTTATACAATGGAGTACTACTCAGTCATAAAGAAGAATAAGAGACATTTATAGGTAAATGGATGCAAGTTTAGACCATATTTGTAAGTGAAATAAGTTAGACTCACATGTGCAAACCTCATATGGTCTCCTTATTGTGAGAAACTGGAAGAGTACACATGGACCAAAATGTACAATAGGTATTGTGAAATGGGAAGGAATTGTTCAAAAGGAAACAGGAATAAGGGTGGTAGGAACTGGAAACAAAGGAAAGGAAAGTGAAAAAAATGACATGGTTATACTACTAGTTTCTCTTAGTTCATTGAAAAGAAAGATTTGTGCTAATATCATTTGGAATTTTTTTATGCCCAAATCTTATACTCTGAGTAACTACTTGAAAGATAACAATACACAGTATATTAACTATTGTTATTCTCCTATTATTTTGTTATAAAATTTTGTTTTATTTTTTCCATTAAAAAATTCAACAAATATTCATGAGAAAATCCCTGAAGAAAATGGACATAGAAGGATCTAGTCTCATTCTAATAAGAATTCTTATCACAAACCACTTCCAAAATCATTCTTATCACAAACCCACTTCCAAAATCATATTAAATGGGGAAAACCTGAATGCTTTCCTTCTAAAGTCAGGAGCAAGATAATTACTCATATTTAATACAGTCCTTAAAACAGCCTGATTAAAACATCAGGTAAAATCAGGAAATTAAAGGGATAAAAACCAGTAGTGTTCCTTTACACCAATAATGAAATCACCAAGAAAAAAATTGGGAAAAGTCCAATACTAATTTAACCAAGGAAGTAAAACACTTTTACAAAGAAATCCACAGTACTTGGAAAAGGGAGATAGACAAAGACATAAGAAAATAGATATATCTGTTCTTGGATAAGCAAAACCTATGTAATCAAAATGGCCATCTTTTGAAAATTGATATATAGGTTTAATGCAATCCCAATCTAAATAACAGTAGCATCCTTCACAGAACTAGAGAAAACAATCCTAGAATTCATATAGAACCAAAAAGATTCAGAATAGCAAAAGCAACAACAACAAATCAGGAGTCATCACAATCCAAGACTTCAACTTATATTATAAAACTATAGTGATTTTTTTTTAAAAAAAGTATGGTACTGGCACATGTCTTACATTTTTCTCATTGCTAAGACAAAATGCCTAATACCCAAAGTTAAAAGTGTTAAGTTTTATTTAGCTCACAGTTTATAGAGGTTTCAGCCCATGATTGGCTGGCTCCAAGGCAGGGTGGTGTGGCATCTCAGAAGAGAAAAAGTTCACTATGGGAGGAAGATAGCAAGGTGAGCAAGCCACAAGGGGCAACAGCAGCTTCTCTCTGCCCCTCTTATAGGCTATCTGGTTTAGAGCAGGTGCCAGACCAATCAGTGGACCAGTTTAGCAATCACACACTCTTAATCCCAGCACCACACATTCTAGATCCAGCCACCTCTGAAAACTCCCCAGACCCCATGACCCCATGAGGCTTTGGGGGGACATGTAGATACAAGTCATAACGGTGCAGAAATGAACACGTGGGTCAATGGAAGAGAATAGAGGATACAGAAACACGCCAGGTAAATCCAGATCTCAGATCTCCAGCAAGAGGGCCAAAAATTTGAGCTGGAGGAAAGTCAAGCTTAACAAATGGTGCCAGGAAAACTGATTATCAACATGAGACTGAATCTACATTCATGTCTCTCACCATGTACTAAACCAGAATAGAAATGGCTCCAAGACCAGTGTTAAAACAGAAACACTTAACCTGCTGGAAAGTAAATGAGATAAAACTCTTGAAGACATAAGCATAGGCAAGGACTTTCTGAGCAGAAACCCAGTCACACCAGAAATAATATCAAGAATCAGGACCCTATCAAATTAAAAATGCTTCTGCAGCATCATTGAAACAAACATCACAGTGCAGAGACAACCTACAAAATGGGGCAGGGGGGGCGCAGCTTTGACAGAGGACTATTACAGCTCTAAAGGAGACTAAATTTGAGTCATGCATGAGAAGACAGACGTAATTGAAATAAATAAGATACAGAAGGCATGGTTATCTTCTGTGAGAAACACAAAGTATAAAAAGCAAAATAAATGATAACTAATAAACTGGGCATGGTGGTATGCACCTGTAATCCTAGCGCTTGGGAAGAGGCTGAGGCAGGAGGATCACTGTGAGAAAGAAAGAAAACCAATAAGAAATAGAGAGGTACATCTGTAGCAAAAGGAAAAGGGGGGCCAAGAGATGAGATAGGAGGGGGTGTGAAAAGCACTCAGATGTGTTATGTAGGGGTTCCAGTTCTCAGCGGGAAATGTTATCATGATGTGCTGCCACCGTGGACCACAAAATAAAAATGTAACAAAAAATTTACTCTTCACCACGGGTACATTTTCACAGAGCTGAGGGTCTGTTTTTGTTTAGCTGGTTCTGTCTTCACCTGGACTAGGGATAGAAGGATTTAGGGCCACCTTCTCTTCCTTCTCTTTCCCTACATGCTGCTTCATTTAGAGGCATCTACAGTTGTCTTTGTCTTGGTGCCTGATTCATCAAGGAACCAGCACTGATCCAGGATAAACACTCTTACTGAGCTAGAAAGGAACTTTGGGAAGCTGAGAAATCCGCTTATCAAAGTAAGCTAGTAAGATGAGAAATCCTTCACACCGCTAGAACCTTGGTAAGGTGAGAAATCCTTCACACAACTAGAACCTTCCATATAAATCAAGTTCTCTTCCTTTTGAAGAACTCAGCACATATTTTTGCTTGGTGATGAATTTTCCTAGTTACTATTTGATGATAGCCTTTGCTCAACTTTGAAAGTGTCTTCTCTTCAGAACATAGATGGCCAGACATCTGTGTTCCACTACCATCTAGCAGTCTTTTGGTTTGCACTTTTCAATGCTGACATATCAAATTTTGGTTTTACTATTGTTCTTTGGTAGATAACCTTTATTGCTTTCTGTGTACTATTATGATTTCTATGTGGCTCACACCAGTATGATGAAGGCACACTTTTTTTCACATATAACTTTTATTTGCCAGTTGTACATTCACAACACTGAGGAGGATGTGTATTTCTGAAACCCACATCAGCCTACTAGAGTAGGACATGTGAGGTTCAGACAGGGGATCCCAAACAGCAGAGCTGGCTGCCCACTTTGTGTCCTGCACCAATGGTTGTGGCTTAGAATTTGTGTTTTTACCAAACTGTATGAATCTTGGGAATATTAGAATTTTTTTCTTTTTTCTCCTTTTTTATTAGCATATTCATAATATTCATAATAAATCCATTCATGGTGGGGTATCAGTACAGAGACATGTCGCATCTTGATTCTTCTCACTACCCCTCCCCCACCTCTTTCCTGTCTCCTCTGCCTTGTCCCCACCTTGAAGTTTATTTCACATATGAACGACACGTAATCCTTCTTGGGTGTGGTTCTGGTATCATGCCAGTGTGCAACTGATAACGTGAGGCTGAAAAGAAGCCAAACAAGGCTGGTAATTGGACAAATTCTCTCATGTTTTAAAAGTAGAGGCGGGGTGTGATGGCTCATGCTTGTCATCCCAGCACTTGGGAAGCTGAGTGTGGAGGGTCACTCTGAGTTCAAGACCAAGCTGGACTGCATAATGAGACCTTGTCTCAAAACAGAGAAAAAGAGAGAGAATATATTTGGGGGATGATGCTTGAAGACCAAAAAATGATGAAGGCATCATCAAAAAAAGTATCAAGATAGCAAGGAATAGTTCATAATCATTACTAAAACATTCAGTTAGCAATCTGAGACAGCTCTCTCTTGGGGGGGGTACTTTAGAGTTAATTGCATGTGTCCTATTGCAAATGTTGAAAGTTTCTTTGAGCTGATTTGCTTCTGTAATGATAGGCAAGTATGTATTAAGATGAATGATTTCTGTCTCTGTGTGAAT
This sequence comes from Hydrochoerus hydrochaeris, assembly GCA_004027455.1. NCBI lineage: Eukaryota > Metazoa > Chordata > Mammalia > Rodentia > Hydrochaeridae > Hydrochoerus > Hydrochoerus hydrochaeris. The sequence continues at coordinate 6,443 of PVLA01005475.1, forward strand.
CACAGCAATTGGAAGTGTGGGAAATTAATCTGTATATATGATAAGAATGAAATCCTGAAAAATAAGGAAGGCATTACCATTTATGCCAACATCAGCGGCCATATCTGCGTCAGCATAGAATATCCTCAGGGTCACGCAAAGAGTAAGCAGATGTGGGTAAGAGACGGCACCGTTTGTGGCCCGAACGAGGTAGGTAGTTTCTTCTTCCCAAATCACTTTTGAATATTTTATACTGTGGATGGTTTTGGTTTTGGTTTTGGTTTTTGGTTTTGGGGTTTGGATTTTTTGTTTTTGTTTTTGTTTTGTGTTTGTGTTTTTGTTTGTGCTTCATACAGGGTCTCGCTATGTAGTTCAGGCTGGCCTTGAACTCACTTTGCAGCCCAGGCCTCCCTCTGGCCTCTGCCTCCCGAGTGCTGGGATGACAGATCTGTGCCGCCCTGGTGGCACCTGATGCTGAATTCTTAAATGATGCATATTTAGTATTTTCTCATAGCTGAAATGTACAGTCAACATTGGAATCTGGAAAAATAAAACAATTTAAGAGTCAACTATAATCTGCAGTCACATACAGGTGGTATTTCTGCTAAGTTTTTGATCGCTACTCTTTTTCTCTTGGGAAAGTTATGTGACTTGAGAATCATAACGTTTGTTCACTGCATTTGATTAAATTATCCCATGTTTCACAGGGAACACTCCTAACATCATGAATTATTTTTTAAAATAATTTTAGAATTTATTCATTTTTAATTTACTTGTATTAGGCTATGCTTGTAGCACATAGTAATTCCATTTGTCTTGGGGAAACAGTCCATACACACATCGTGTCTTAATCATTTTCACTTATACTCCTTCCCTGTCCCCTCTCCACCTCAATCCACAAGGTCTACTTTCTGGTTTCCTATCATCCATTTTTCATTTTCTCCTTCAAACTGTTTGTATTTTGGGTTTCTCATGTAAGAAACCATGCGATTTTGACCTTCCCTGTCTGACTTATTTCACTTAGCGTTATTGTCTCAAAGTGTATCCATTCTCCTACATACGACTCAAATGGAACCTTCTTTGTGACCCGACATCACGTCTATGTTTCACACTTTCCTTATCTACTCATCTATTGATAAGCTACCAACATCCAGCCGTTATGAGCTGTGTTGCTGCAATCATGGGCATGCACGGGTATCGCAGCATGGTGTCTTCAACTCCTCAGGAAGGTGACCAGAAGACGTACAGCAGGGTCAGAGGGAATTTCAACTTTTCAACATGCTCACTTGCATAGTAGTTGTATAATTATTTTTAGATAATAAAAATATTGCCCATTTTAGAAATAGAAATAATGAAGAATTCACAGAGTAAAACAGACATATATACATGTCACATATCTGAGATATGTATTTCCATTGTGATGAACATGCTTTCAAGCTGTTGATATACATATGTGTATGCAATGATATAAACTAGTTTCTAGTTATGCATTTTTATAAAAACATTCCATTCTCTGACCTCTCAGTTTGGTACATATAGACCTCTCAGTGTGGTACATATAGATAGTACCACTTTACAACTTGTTAATGTTAAAAGTCACGTCCTTTTATATTGTGTATCTATTAATATAGATTTATAATGCTTTTATGCATTTGTTACACATCTTATAGAAACTTAAGCTGGGCATGGTGGTATACTCCTGTAATCCCAGCACTCCAGAGGCTGAGGCAGGAGGATCATTGCAAATTCGAGTCCAGCCTGGGCTACAAAATGAGCCCAAGGCCAGCCTGAACTGCGTAGTGAGACCCTGTCTTGACAAGAAAGAAGAAAGAATGAAAGAGAGAGGAATTGCAAATAAAAATTAGAATAATACTGGTTTTTATACTTGGTCATTTGTTTACCTTTACTAGTGATCTTTATCTCTCCATAGGACTTCTTATTAATGACTACATTCATTTATTTCATTCTGAAGAATTTCCTTTAGTAATTCTTGTAAGCTAGGTGTTCTGGTAGTTAATTCCCTCAGTTATTTTTTTCCAATCTGGGCGATAGCCCTCTTCATTTCCAAGGGTGGTTTTCTGGGGAATTCTTAGTTGTGCCCTCCCTTACCATTTCTCCATTCTCTTCTGGCCTCTTCCACTCAGAAATTTGCTGCTAATCTTATTGGGGTTCCTTGCATGTGATGGCTGGTTTTCACTTACTGCTTTTAAGGTCTTTCATCTTTGCCTTTTGACAGATTGATTATAGCAGTGGAGTTAATCTAGTGAATTTTTCAATCTGGTTATTACAGTTTTTGAATCAGAATTTCTGTTTGGTTCCTTTTTATAATTTCTTTCTCTTTGTGGATACTCTCATTTCCCCCTACATTATTGTCCTGATTTCCTTCCATGTTTTTGTCCATGTCTTCTCTAAAGGTCTTTGAGGATGTCAAGTGCAGGTATTTTAAAACAAATTTCCATCACTTCATATTTTCCATTGAAATGAACATATTTTTTCTGTTTCTTGTCATCTCTTATCATTTTTTGATGAAAAAACACCCATCCCTTGTAGGGTTTATAGAGTCACTTAATATTGGGCAAGTTTTTATTATTTTGATAAATAATAATTATATATGTTCACTGGTGCAATGTGATGTTTTGAAATACCGCATACATTTGTGTAATGATCAAATCAAGAATTAGCATATCCATCCCATCAACCATTTGTCGTCTGTTCGTTGTGAGAATATTCAAAATCCCACTTGAAAAGTAGAGCGCGTAGCTATAGTCACCCTGCTCTGTACCATAATTTATTCCTCCTTTCTAACAGCAGCATTGTACCTGTGGACCAGCTCTTCCCATGTCACCCTTCCCCATATTTGTCTCTAGCCATTGGTCACCTCTTTCTAATCCCAACTTCTGTTTAAAATTTCCAGATTCACATGTGATTGGACCATATGGTATTCATCCTCTGTGCCTGGTGTATTCCACTTAACATACTGTCCTCCAGGCCCATCCATATTGTCATGAAGGACAAGATTTCACTATTTTTATGGCTGAATAGTATTCCATCTCCTATACACACCACAGGCACTTTATGCATTAATCCACTGACAGAAGCTAGAGCTAGAGATAAATAGATCCAACAGGGTGTTACTGGATCTTGTGGTAGTTCTAATTTATTTGGGGCAGGAGTGGGAAAGTTCACACTACTTCCCATAACTGGTGTGCTAATTTACATCCCCCTGAGTAGCATACAAGAGTTCACCATTTCTCCACATCCTCACCAATCTTTGTTACTTTTTTGTCTTTTTGATGATAGCCGTTCTAACTGGCATGAGGCAATATTTCACTATAGCTTTTATTTTGGTATAGTAGGGGATGTTTTAAATTAAGTGACAAATCTAGATAGCCTATGAAGGAGTTTATTTTGACTCATTCCTTTCTTTTAGGTTTGTAGGGATCAAGAGTGTGTATCTAGTTCATATTTGAATTATGACTGCACAGCAGCAACTTGCAATGATCATGGTGTAAGTAGCAGTACGGTGAGGCCATCAATCACTTAGACTAATCCAAGGGAACAAATGCATGGCACACAGACATGAACGCACGCGCGCGCACACACACACACACGGATGTGTGCATGCACCCTCATATGCACACTTACATACTCATAAACCAAGTAGGAAAATTGGTTTTATTTTACCTACAAACTATTTTATGATTCTTGAACACCTGCAAATCCAGGTGCTTGTCTTAGAGGTTGATACGCTCCTACTTTCAGGTATGCAATAACAAAAGGCATTGTCACTGCAATCCCACCTATGTACCTCCAAACTGCGGGACCCAAGACCCATCCAAGCCCGGTGGAAGCATTGACAGCGGCAATCTACGATATGAACCAATTCCTGGTAGGTCTTAATAACAAATGGAAAGCGTAAAAAACATCGTTTTAATTAAAACTTTAGTTAAATTTTAAAAACTTTGGTGTGCCAACTTACGTTTAGATTATACCTAAGCTTCAAGTAATAAACCACAGATGGCTATTTATGTTTTACAGGTAGAGAGTATATGAAATACACACACACCCCACACACACACAGCATCATTTAGAGCCCATGTAAGAAAACAGAAGTCAGTTTGGTCCTTAAAGGAAGGAAGTCGATATGAGGCATCAGTTAGTACATAATGATGGGATAAATGAAAAGCAGCCGGAGAGTGGTGAGATATCTCGATATTTACAACAACATGAAACTACTAAGGGCTGGAGTGACAATGAAAGGAGATGATAATACTACAAATAGAACCTAAACATGGCATGGCATAGCGTGGCACTGTGGACAGAGCTGGCTAACAGGGTATGGGCCTCAAAGAGAGGTGCTGTCCACTATCATCTGCAGGTGAAAAGGATATGGGCCCAGGATGTAGCTCAGCGGTGCAGCGCCTGCCTGGAAAGTGCAAGGTCCTTCTGAGGTAAATTCCTGATTCCATAAAAATAAACCAGTAAATCAAACACAGTCACTAGAAGCAATACTAGAGATGTTGGGGGAGAAATACCATAGCTATTTCACTCTTCTAATCCCACAGATTCTATCTAGTGACTGACTTAACACACCTAACTAGAGGAGAGCTAGCCAAGGAACTTGGGAAAATATAGTTCCCTGCAATATTGACCAAAGTAGGGACAGAGTTTAGAGAAAGTCAGCAATTCACCAGAATTTGCAATGGCCCTTAGGGTCAGACAGTTTCCTTCATATATGTATATAAACACCTGCACTTACAGATAAAGAGAGCCTGCGTCTCCAGATTTGGAATCAGAAGCAGTTCTTAACATTTCTGTATTTACTCCCGTATTTGGAGCTGTCATATTGAATGACATATAGGAATAGATTGGTAAGCTTAAGACCTTATATTAACATAAGTGTATTGCAAAGCTATTTCTATGTTAGTAGTAACAGCTGCAACTCACCGTTTCTGCCCATGCACATCTGTATCCCTTACAAGGCTCAATGGATACTGCGTTCCGAGAGTCCATATTGCTCTTCGTGCAATGATTGATCAATGACGTGGGCAGAACTGACCGTCTAGGTCTCCCATGATCTTCCTGCAGATTCCGACTAGGTCTCTTGGAAATCTTATTCTGGGGGCTCTCCATTCCTTTGAAAATCATTTGCAATGTATAAAAACGAAGTATCCTGAGACACAAAAATATAACCCCTCCCCAGTGAAATGTTACCTAAATGCATGAACCACAAAACTGTGAGACAAATTAAGTGATTAATTTAAGTAACTAAACTCCAAAGTAATTTCTTTCACAGCAACATAGCATAGAAGCCAGGATAATGTATTTCTCTGACATGCATGTGGCATTTGCTTTGGAACCGGTCAGTGTGTGGAGTGTAGCTAGGGCTCCCAGAGACCCTTAAAGACAGGTTGAAATTCTCTTGAGGAGATTGTTGGTGAGCAATTTAAAATATGTCATTAGCATTTGGAGAAAGCAGAACACTTACTACAAAGTGATAAATTGCTGGAAAATATTGTCGCCTGTGGTAATGTGGGAGGTGACACTTGTGCTTCAATTTGATAACAAGTATAATGTAGGGTAAATATAAGATATTTAGAAGGAGGATAAAAAATAAGGTTAATTTTCATTCTTAGTCTCTTCTAACAAATATTTTATGGCAAATGGCTACCACCAAATTTGAAATATTTTCTTTAGTAGTAAAATTTTATCTCAGCTGGGGATTTAACTCAGTGGCTCAAGTGCTTGCCTGGTAAGCATAAGGTCATGAGCTCGATCCCTGGTACTCCCCCCCAAAAAAAACCCTATCTCAGATTAAAATATATATCAAGCATTTTTCTACAATATCCTTGTTAAAACTTCATAAAATTCTAAGTTAATGTCTGGCAAAGACTTCTTCATCTATACAAAAGGCCTAAGAGTTTTATGAAAAGGACTCCTAAGAATTCACCCACAAAAAGCCTATGGCGAATTTTAATTGTTTTCCCATAGCAGCCTTACTAAGCTCACTAAAGAGAAAAGCTTATGTCCAACAGGCTTGTAGGAATGGCCATCATATAGTAGACTGTATTTTGTTATTTGATACACAGAAAACCACATGTTAAAGGAATTGTATCAGCTCAGGCTGAATGATCAAGATAAATTCATACGTTCATTCCTCCAATCTACTAAGGATCAGATATGGACCATAAACCTACCCAAAATATGAAAAGGGGTATTCCTTGTGCAATATGGGTTAAAACCAAAGGGTAGAAACAAGAAACTGGATGCTAAAACTTCTAAGGGTTGAGGTACAGAGAACCCATTACCAACAAAAACTAACTACCAACAAAAACAAACCACACAGTGAGCAAAACCACATTTCTGCAAGGAAGAAATATTGGGTTTTTTTTTTAAAAAAAAAAAGGTGGGAAAACACCCATCAGTTAATTTTATGAGCAAAACATTACTCTGATACCAAAGTCAGACAAGCAAACTAACAACGAAAAAAAAAAAATCACAGAATATATCCTTTATGAACAAAGTCCCCAAACACCCCAAAATATCAGCTCATACTGTTTAGCTGTGCATATTAAAACAGAGTAGGGGGCTGGGGATTTAGCTCAGCAGTGCAAGTGCCTGCCTGTCAAGCACAAGGTTGTGAGTTTGATCCCCAGTACCAAAAACAAAACAACACAACACAACACAATAGGACTTCCGGGAAAATGGCAGAGCAGTAGGCAGCAGAGAAAACAGCCTTTCTGAGTCACCATCCAGACGCTGGAATTTAGCATTGTGAGGAAAACAAGAAAAAGGGAAGTGGGTCCCCTGGGCCTGGGGAGAATCTTAACTGTGAGTTGAAGCCCACAGAGAGAGTGAAAAGAAAAACTTCAACAAAGAAGAAGGCAGTAACTGGCGGCGCCTTCTCCCTGAGACGGGACTTACCGTGTGAGAGGAGTGGTTTGAACCTATGGACACATGGTGACAGTGACAGTAACAGCTGGAGACCCTGGAGGCCTCTGCAGAGAGATGCAGCAGTGGGAGGGAGGGCAGCACGGAGGACTGCACTGGCTGGTGGTGAGTGCAGAGGACCTAGTCCTCCTGCAGGAAAGAGCAATTAGTTAGGAGCCATTTGGGGGAGAGGTCGGCTGAGCTCGGAACCCAGAACTGCTGCCAGCTCTGTCTAGCAGCTCCCAGCTACTAAAAACAGCAATGTATGTGTGCCCATGTTTATAGCAGCACAGTTTATAATAGCCAGATCTTGGAAACAACCTAAATGTCCATTGACTGAGGAATGGAAAAAAAAAGATGTGATATTTTTATGCAATGGAGTACCACTCAGCCATAAAGAAGGTTAAACTGCAGACTCATAGGTAAATGGATGCAACTTGAGACCATACTCATTAGTGAAACAAATAAGATGCACATGTGTAAACATCATATTGTCTCAGTGTGACAAGTTGAAAGAAACGACATATGCATATCAGTATGTAAATGTATATATAACAAATAGTTGAGATAGTTATTCCACTGATTTCTATGAGTTCACTGAAGAGAAAGATTTATGCCAGTATTGTTCGGACAGTTGAATGCAGATGTCGTGTGCTCTGGGTGAATGATTTGGGGATTTGCACAACGTATGTACCATTGTTGCCCCCAATTGATGTGTTTTGAAATTTCGTTTTTGTTTGTTTTTTTTCTTTTTCTCCTTGAAATAAAATGGATTTGGAAAAAATGAAAATTACAAAGAAACAGTACATAAAATATGCTTGGCTTTTCCCAAACAACCCCATTTCAACTAAAATAAATAAATAGATATAAAACACAATGATCCAGACCAATGGACCTGTTTTATCATTCAAAAGTGAAGTAGCATAATTCCCAATATCAGCAAAAGACTCAAAAATAGAAAATTATCTCAATGCCTAATACTGGGGTGGGGGGGAACTGCTCAAAACAGCTCCCAAAAAAAGCAGCAAAATAACAGAAGACAGACTCTTCAGTGTGATAAAGGACGTTGTCATCAACAACAGCTTGTGGCTGATGTGGGTTAGGGTGCACTGTATTTCTCCTAAAGTGGTGAGCAAGGCAGTAAGACCTGCTTTCGCTTCCTAGCCTGGGCATTAAAGAAACAAAGGCAAAGAGGAAATGAAAAGATGAGGAAAGATAAACTGAGATGTGCTGGTATCATTACATAGAAAATCCTAAGGAATGTACAAAAAGACCTCTGAAGAGGACAAGTAACTTTTGAAAGAAAGCAGAAATAATCAGCACATAAAAATAAGTCATACTGCTATATAAAAGGAAGAGCAAATAGAAATCAACTTAGAGATACTATTAACAGTATTATCAAAATGGAAAATTTTAGAAATAAATTTAACAAAAGATGTATAAGATCTTTACTTTGGAGACTAAAACAATTTTTTTTTATTTTAAAGAGGATAAAACAGAATAAAACCAATCAAAACAAGTCCTGTAAGTGATATAGGACTTCAGAACATTACAAAATCAACAATAGTTACCATGATGCCTCTTGATGTCCTCAAAATAGCTGCAGATAACTTCAAACATAGTAAAAATCAAACAGAACAGAATAGAATGGAAACAATAAAAACAAGACAATGAATGAAATAAAGGACTTCATAACAAGCCTGTAGTAAGTCCAAAATTGCTACCATAATTTATCTTGCTATCTTTGAAATAACTGCTGCTGCCATCAGATTTGACATAATCAAACTAAAGAAAAGAGAATAAAACCCAACCTAACAAAATAGTGCAAATGATACAGGACTTCCAAAATAAGACCATAGAGAATCAACAATGGCTGCAGCCCTCAGAAGGAGATTCCCTTCTGTGTACTCCTATCCTCTGAACCTATGATCAGACCACTGGCCCTAGACCTGCAATGTCAGTGGAACACCAAAGCACCGCAGGCATCCAATTGCATTTCACCTCAATAGCTGTCATCACAGCCTGTGTTTCTCTGGAGAAGCTGGTCACTTACAAGGGTAGGGAGGATTGTTACTTCCTGTTTGCCCAGTCAGTGTGCCAGAAGGGGCTGGGTTCTGCTATCCCAGTCCAGCGGCAGCCTGCCTGCGGCACTGGTTCCCAGATTAGGCTTGCTTGCTGGTTTGGCCTTGTTCTCTCTACCCGAAGTCTACAAATAGCTCTGACTCACAGGGAGAGGCTGGGGTCTAGCTGTTCCAGTCCAGCAGCCCGTGCATGGCGCCGGTTTCCAGACTGAGCTTGCTAGCTAGTGTGGCTTTGTTCTCTCTACTCCCGGTCCATGAATTGACTAAAATAAATTTTCAGGTACTGGAATAAATGGGGAAATAGGACATGTCACCTACTGGAAGGCTTGTGATTGCTAAGATGTCAATTCTCATCAAATTAACTGTGTACTTTATTTAATATATATATTTATTTAATATATTTAAATTATTAATATATATAAAATGCAAATTTATAATTATGTATGTGTTATTTTATGATAAATCATATCATAATATAATTCTATAATTAAAACCACTGGATTAGAAATATGAATGAAAATAGCATACAGCAGTCCAGAAATTTAATTCTAAAATACACACAAATAATGATACTAAAGTATACACAAAACTTCTTACAAGAGTCAAATAACTTTCAAAAAAGAGCAAGGAGAAAGAAAGACTTAGTCTGTTTGCCTGATACTGAATTTACTAAATTGCTTTACAGTACAAATTTAGTATATAATTCTATTAACCAAGACAGTGTGGCATTGGTAAAGGTTAGATGCATAAACATATCAGCAGAATGGAACAGAATTTTTACAGATATGTACATTAAAATAGAGCTAATCAGTTTTTCAGTAAGAGCACAAAGATAATGAGGAAGGAAAGTCAGTTCTAAGCATTGCACTGAAGCAAATGGATGTTTACCTAAGTCCAGATGAACCTCAAAATCCTAATGTAGTTGACAGCCAACATGAAATGGGTTATAAATTAAATGTAGAATCTAAAGTTACAAATCTTCTAGAAGGAAGCATTATGTCCATGACCTTAGGTTAAACAACAATTTCTTAGGCAAGACAAAATAAATATCAATGCACTAAAACATAATTTAGACTTAGTCAAAATGTTATATGTACAGTGTTTTTGCTTTAAAAATTCCATTGAATAGAAATCACACTTCATCTTTGGTATTGACTACCAAGGGAGAAGTTTCTCAATTAAAAAGCAAGGGTTAGGGGTACCGTGTAGGCTCCAGGAGAGTTTATTTTTGTACTTACACCATCAAATTATCTTCTTCACTTAAAATCTTGTTAATCATACAAGCACTGAATAGTTTAAATTTTTATTGTAGGAGCCACAATAAAATGCAGAAGTAATCTTTCCTGAATTCCCGGTGACTGCCTTCTAATTAATCTCTGGTGTTTTTCTCTCCTAGAAACGTATTACATTGAGGGTGCTTACCGTACCAAGTCTAGAAAATGGCCGTTTTTCTTGATCATTCCTTTCTTCATTATTCTCTCGGTACTGGTTGCTATAGTGGTAAAAGTCTATCACCAAAGGAAAAAATGGAGAACTGAAGACTATGCAAGTGATGAGTACGTTGATTTCACATTTAAATTATATTAGTCTTATAATTTTTGGTATAATGACTTAATAGCATGGTAGATATAAATAGTAATAATTCAGATTTAACTTTTGTTTTTATATGAAATTTAGCACTTAACATGTTAATACTATAATGAATAATCAACAGAAACTGACCATTTTAATCTGATTAAAAACTTGGAGCTGAGGGGGTGACACACACCTATAATACCAGCCCTCTGGGAGGAAGAGGTAGGAGGATCTAAAGTTTGAGCTGGGATGGGTAACTTAGCAACTGAAGAAGATCCTGTCTCAAAATAAATAATGGCCCGGGCATGGTGGCAATGGTCCAAGGAGGTTCATCACGGGTTCGAGGCCAGCCTGTGCTAGTCAGGTCAAGACCAGTCTGAACTATACAACAAGACTTTGTCAAAAACCCAAAAACAAAAACAATCCCTTTCAAAGAAACAAAGAACAGAAAACAATGGATTTCTGAACATATACTATAAGAATAAAAATAATAAAATTGGTATAATTCTCCTTAGGGAAATTTCTATAAAATAATTTTGGCCTTTAAATTTTATATCTATGTCCTTTGTTTTACTGCAAATGAATTTGAATTTCACTAAATAAAGTAACAAAACAGTGTGCATGAACTACTTTTCATGGACATATGCTGAGAAGTTAATGTAAATTTGTGGAAATAATATGTATTATATGAAATAGCTAATAATTTGAAATATATCTTGTTAATACTTAGATATAACTTTCCTACATTGGATAACTTTGTTGTGGAGAAACTAATATCAAATATCTATGGGGGGAAATAAACTAGCAAAACTAGAGCGTTAAATGGGACTAAAGATGAAGTGTAGAAGAAAGCTGAAAGACACCAGCACCGATAACACTTTGACAATGAAAATGATCTACTCTGAAAACAGTGGTACAGTAACACATGCTCATAGCAGCACAAACCCTAACAGCTAAATCTTGGAAGTAGCCTATCTGTTCATCAGCAGATGAGTGGCTGAGGAAACTGTGGTGTTTGTATTCAGTAGGGTACCACTTTGCACAATTAAAAATAAACTTGAATCTTTTCATAAACAGATGAATCAGCTTGAGACCATAATGGTATGTGAAATCAGCCAGACAACACAAGCTTAAATTTCACAGGTTTCTCTTACATGAAAGACCTAAAGTATAAATAAATTAAATAGCCAAATAAAAGACAGATAATGGGAAACAGAAAGATCTTCCAGGAAAGGGAAGGAAACTAAGAGATGAGGGAGAGGTCAAAGAAGGGAGTGTAAAAAGAATTGAGATGTGTTATGTACATGTACCAGCTCCCCACCAAAAACGTAATCATCACATACTACAAACATGTACTAATAAAAAAAGAAACAAAAAGGAAATAATGTGTGTATGCTTGCATAATCACTGATGCCCATCCATAGTTTGAGTACCTAGAGAGTGGGGCTCCCCAGATTCCCAAGGCAGGGCCACACCCAGTTCACAGGTTGTGGGTTGGGATGTCATTTTCAATACCGACAAAACCATACAGAGTTCTGGAGAAAATATACTTTAAAATAATTATTTTTATTGTTTAAAATACAGGGATATTGAAAGCGAGAGTGAACCCAAAGGCTCCAAAGTCTCTACCCAGTAGACTGGCTAACAAGGATTCTGTGGTGTCACAGTGAGTGTCAAATTGTTCAAGGTATGAGAGTGAAGAGGGGGTATTGGAAAATACACATGCCTTAAATAGGGACAGTTGTATAGTTTTATATAGTGAAAGTAAATGAAAGAATATTTTTTTTCAATATTGCAAATTATGTCACAGATATGGTAAAGGTATGAATGACACTGCAATTTGTCATTTGAAAAATTCTTGCAGCTTTATGTTTTTAATTCCATTTTCTAGTTGATTTTAATCTTTGAGTATCTGTGGATTAAAAATGTTGCTTAAAGGTAAATAATATGCTTGAAGTCTATTTCATACTAAGGGTACGCATGTGACTGTCACTTTTAACATCATCAGATTTGCTTGACTACACTGATAACTTTTTCTCCTTTCTTCAATCTTCCAGAGCAATTATCTTCAAGGGATAGAAAAGAGTTGAAAAGAGAAAATATGCACTACTTTATTTGCTGGAAGTCAAACTGATGTATCACGGTTTCCAGTGCACCAGAAACTATAGACATTTTCATGTACATGTAATATATATATATATATATATATATATATATATATATATATATATATCATTCTACAACAGATAATTTATTTGTTAGAAAGGGCCAATTATGAGTTTTATATTACATTTTTTTCTTATTTTAAAAGTTATTTCACACTGTGTTAGCTAGAAGTCACTAATTCTGTTAGTAGGCATGATATAGAAAAAGTTTTAATAAAGGTAATGCCATGATTAAAGGCTACTGTGATATTTTAATTTCCAAAGATTATGTTTTTAATGTTATAATCTGATGGTTTAATAATGATCCAAAGGTCTGGAAAAAATTCTCCCCTATTTGTATGGTCTCAAATTGCCTCCACTTATCTATAAAAGTCTTGTTTATCCTTCTTTATGACCAATACTCCATTGTATAAAAAGACCACATCTTTTTTTATTCATTCCTTGATCGTTTGGGTTGTTCCCAAGATTTAGCTACTACAAATTGTCTCTTACTGTGAGAACTGAAAGAGTAAATAATATCCAAATCATACAATAGATATTGTGAATTGGGAAAAAAAACTTCAAAAGAAAAAAGAAACTGTAATGAAGAAAGGAGAAAGGAAGGAAGGGAAAAGGAGATATATATATATATATATATATATATATATATATATATATATATATATTACTATATATATATAGTATAGTAATTAAGATAGTTACAGGCTGGTGATGTAGCTCAGTAGCAGAGTGCTTGCTTTGCACAAGACCCTGAGTTCAATCCCTAGTACCACACAAAAAAGAAAAGATAGCTAGCTATACAGCCAGTTTCTCTTAGTTCACTGAAAATAAACAATGTTTGTTACTGTTTGGACAATATTTCATGCCTATATCTTATACTCTTGAGTAGCTACTATGAAGATAACAGTACATGATGTATTGATTATCGTTGCTCTCCCATTATTTTGTTTTGAAAGTCTGGTTTTCTTTCTCTTTTAAAAGAATTCTCACCTTATAAGCTGTTTTCAGAAAACACAATTTCATGTGTATCAAGATTTTAAGTAAAGAGTGGAAAAATATACACAGCACTACAGGAATTTTATACAAAGGAAAGCTAATGTACTTTAACACTGAAAGTATTTATAGGGATTTAATAGAAGGCTACATGATAATGCAGAGGGTCAACCTAACTAGAAGGTATATGTCTTATTCTTTCATTGCTGAGACAAAATTCCCAACTCCAAAATTTAAGAGAAAGGTTTATTTAGCTCATGGTTTGTAGAAGTTTTAGTTCATAGCTGGCTCCAAGGTAGGGTGCATGGTAGACAGGATTGCAGAGGAGAAACAGTTCATGGCAAAGCAGGACAGGTAGACGGCAGCCAACGACAAGCAAGGCACCCACTACAGGTAACTAGTAGCAAGCCTCTCTCTGTATCTTATATTGTATCCCCAAGGGCAGGTAGCATTCACAGCCTTAATCCCAGCATTGCGCCATGAGTCAATCACACACTTGAGATCCAGCCACCTCTGAAAAATCCACACTTACGATCACACAAGGCTTTGTGGAGGGGGGGGGACATGTAGACACAAGCCATAACATTCTTGCCCTGGCTCCTCAAAAGACTCATGCACATCTCTTTAAGCCAAAGACATTTAGTCCATCTCTAACAGTCGCCAAAGTCTTAACAGTTTCGGCACTGCTACAAGGTCTTAGGTCTAAAGTCTCCTTTGAGATTTAAGGCAGGCTCTTATCTCCAAGTCCCTGTACAAATGAAAAGAAAATTAAACACTTGCAACATTTCTCTAATAGCATTAACATCGTTCATTTTACTTCTAGCATAATTTTACAGATTTTTGCTTTGAGCATTTTACTGTGTTTCAAAGAAAACTTTATGTATCTTAACAAAAACCATGGTGTAGTTAAAGTGGATTATTTTAGAGTGTGATCAATTTTGATTGCTGGAAAACAACAAAAACATGTTTAACCCCACTCTTAATACACACAATTTGAATTTTTGATGTCACTACTTATATTTTTATACTGTTTATCCTTTAACAAATTATCAGTTATTACCTATATTTTGTCATTACTCATCCTCCTAAATTAACTTACTTGCCCTCAGTGTTCAGAAGATTGTGAATTTGACTAATTGTCTTGCTAGATATAGTAATCTAGGTTTGTAGTTCTTTGCTTCACTATTTTAAATATACCATCCTATGCTCTTTTAGCCTGCTGTGTTTCAGTTAGGAAATGTGAAAGTCATACTTTTTTTTAATTTGATATTTATGTCTTGCTGTTTTCAGTATTCTTTCTTTGTCTTGATTTTTTTTTTTTATTTGGTACTGGGGATCGAACTCACGACCGTGCACTTGCAAGGCAGGTGCTTATGCCGGTGAGCTAAATCCCCAGTCCCTTGTCTTGAATTTTTAAAATTTGACTGATGTGCCTTGAGGAGTTCTTGTTTGGATTGCATTTTGTGACCTCTGAGCTTCTCACACTTGGATATTGTCATATTTCTCCAGATTTGCCAAATTTTTAGCCAGCATTCTCTTAAATATGCTTTCTAGGTCTTTTTCTCTGTCATCTCTTCCAGATGATTAAGAGTATACATATGGTAGTTTGTTTGATGATGGCCCACAATTCCTGTAGACCTTTTTTATTCTTTATTTTTTTTCCTTACGTGATTGAATAACGTTATATATCCTGTCTTAGAGTTCACTGATTCTTTGCTTGATTAAATGTGCTCTCAAAAATTTCTATTGAGTTTTTCCATTCAGTTATTGTATTTTTTATTTCTAAAATTTCTTGTTTGCTTCTACTTCTTACTCATAGACTGCTTTCCAAATTTATTTTAAATTTTTATCCATATTTTCTTGTAATTCTAGGAGTCTCTTTGCACATTACTGGATTGGTTGTTTTTCTTCTGTGGTATCATATTTCCCTAGATTTTCCAAGTCTTTGTATTTTTTATACTGATTCCTGAACATCTGAAAGCTTTGACTGTCTCATAAATCACAGCTTCCCTTTTTGCCATGATTCTAAAACTTTGAAGTCATAGGCAAGCTTGACATTCTTAAGAATTATTAAGAATCTTAAAGAGCTTTAGTTAATGCAAATTCTATTCATGGATGTTAATTTACTAGACATTAAAATTTTTACATATTAATCCACTAAAATAATAGTGTACCTATGTAAATATAAATAACTTTTTTTAAAAAACTATATTTTCTTTTTAAAATTTCATGAGAAGAGTGGCATTTTTTCACATTTTTCAAATCTTTCTCATGTCTGTCTTAATAGAGACAGCTGGAGACTTGATACCTGCTTCTGTGTTCAAGCTGTTATATTTTATGCACCTTCTAGAAAACTCTGCTGTACATTTGGGAGAGCATGAGAGTAGAAAAGATAAGTGCTAGCACTGCTATAAAAATGGTTTTGTTACAGATCCTTAAAAGGGTCCCAGGATTCTCTTTAGTAACCAGACTTCATTTGGAGAAATATTGTTTCATTTTTAAAGTTTGTATTAATGTATTTATAGGAATAGAAAAGGAGAAGTAATAGTTGCACTATAGCATGTTTTGATATAATTACATGAATATTTATCAACAGCGTTTAGCTCATTTTAAAATGTAAATGATAAGATCTACATGGTATGTAGTAAAATATGTGTATTTACCAT
Source organism: Hydrochoerus hydrochaeris (assembly GCA_004027455.1). Classification (NCBI taxonomy): domain Eukaryota; kingdom Metazoa; phylum Chordata; class Mammalia; order Rodentia; family Hydrochaeridae; genus Hydrochoerus; species Hydrochoerus hydrochaeris. The sequence goes on from PVLA01005475.1 coordinate 22,832, forward strand.
CTGTCTTTGTTTTGTGTCACTATAACAAACTATCCAAAATTGAATACTTTATAATAAAAAAGTATTTTTCATTTCTGCTGGATAGATCAGGCAATCACCTCTGGTGCATCATAACAGGGTGAACAGCATGGAGTGGAAGGGAGGGGATCCAGGCAGAAAGAGGAAGCAAGAGACCAAGGAAGGACCAAGCTCCCTCTTTCATAACCATCCACATTTGTGGGCACTATGGTAACATGTTGGTTCATGAATGCTTGTGTTTGCAAACAATTTGTTTCACAAACAAAAGCATTCAGCAAAATTTTCTTTCTCAAACTCCACATTGGGTGCCAAACACAAACACCACCATCTTCCCCCAAATCATAAAAAAAAATCAAGTTTAAAAACTGAAGCACCACTGTAACACAGTTAATGATATAAGCATTCATCCATTCACAAGGGTAGTCATGACCCAATCACTTCCCACAAGGCCCCTTAAGTTCCCGTCACCTTTCAATACCATTGCACTGGGGACCAAGCTTCAAGAGTACGAATCACTGGGTGTCAAATCACATCACCACCTTAACCATTCTTAGCCAGTGTGTAGCCCAGTAGCATGACGTGTTCATATTGTTGTTTCATCTGTCACCACCATCCATCTCCAAAACTATTTTCATTCTCCCAAGCTGAAGCCCTGTTCTCCTGTCTTAGTCACTTTCTTACTGCTTAGACACAACGCCCCACACCCATTATTTCTGGCTTATAGTTTCAGAAGGTTAAGCCCATGGTCAGTAGGTTCCAGGACAGAAACAGCATGATGGAAGGAACTGGAAGAGGAAAGCTGCTCACAGAAAGCAGAGAGAGAAGGGAGGCGTGGGGACAGAAATACATCTTTCCAGGTTGCACCCCAGTGACCCCCTTCCCTGACCAAGCCGTACCTCCTTACGTACCTCAGTTATAAACCCATCACTGGGCCAATCCAATCACCTTCCAAAAGCCTCACCTCTGAGCCCATGAGATTTCTGAGGGTCATTCTTGATCTAAACCAAAACACCTCTCTGTTCCCACCACCCTACATTGTGTCTTTATGAATTTGACATCTCATATAAACTGGATCATATAAGCATTTCATATAGATTGGATCACGTGGCCTCTATCTTTTTGTGACTTGCCTGCTTCATTTCACATATCTTTAAGGTTCATCCATGCAGCAAATGTTAGAATTGTCCCTCTTCAGGTTTCTTAATATTTCATTCAGTGGACGTGGGATATTTTGTCTACGCATTGGTCCACTGATGAGCACTTTGGTTGTGATTATTACCTTTTCCTTTCTTTCTTTCTTTCTTTCTTTCTTTCTTTCTTTCTTTCTTTCTTTCTTTCTTTTTCTTTTTCTTTTTTTGAGTGTCATAGGCCAAGTTCAGTTCTGATCTGAGCATCAGAAGTCTGTGGACTTTTTTTTTTTCTTCTGAGCATGTAGGCTGTGAGAGGGATGTGATGAAAGCCAGGCACGTGACTGAGACAAGAAATCAAACTACACTTGTTTTAAATCAAAAGCCCATTTGGCTATTGCCAAGTCCTGCTGGCAGGGTGTATGGACTTTATCCTGTGTGCTGTGGGATCAAAGCAGAGAGCCGAGAAAGACAGCAGGGTACGTTCGAAGTCTTAATTGAGAAAGTGACCTGAAAAGAGAGAAACCTATTAATGACACTCCTAGTAAAGATGAAATGCTTGTTTCATAGGTTGTTACAATCCTTCTGGAAAAACCAGCATCTCCATGGTCTGTGGTAGCAGCTGCATTTTATGTGGTGCATTAAGAATTTACAGATGGTTTTGTTCTTAACCACAAAGTCACTTGGCAGGAAATGTTAAACATAAAAGTTAGTGATCAGGTGATGCAGAAACCTGTCTGGAGTAAACCCAGCAGTGAGGCCTGCTCATGACGGGCTCAGGGGCTGAGGGGGCATCCCTCACATGGCTTCCTTCCTCCTTATCACTGACCTTCAGTCTCCCTGTCTGCAAAAGGTCAGCCTCCTTGAATAGTTTCCCAAGACTCAGCTCAATCTTAAACAAAATTCAGGGGAGTAAATCACACCATCCCCTGTAGAGTTGCTCAGAGCCCCTCCTGCTTACACCCCTTTTTCCCAGGGCGCCCCCTCTGGCCTGGAAGAGTCCTCGGTGAGTGTTTCCTGCTTCTCCTGGGACTGAAGGCTGCTGAGTGAGACTGGTTGGAGAACGAAGCCTCCCTCTCCGCCAGGTTGACCCCTGCCCCATCTCATGCATGTGTTTGGGGAGCGCTAAGCATCCAGGCTTAGACACGGTTAGCCACGGACTCCATGCGCTCTCTGTGAGTCCTTGGCTGATGCATCTTCTGTTTTACCTGCAAATTTGCAAGTCTGGTACAAACTAAAAAAGGATATTTCCTTTCTTTCTCAGAAAAAGAAAAACAACCTTTCTATGTGTGGACTCAGGAGGAGGAGGCAAAGCCAAGTTAAATGGCTGAGTAATTTCAGCATAATGAGGTCCGGTTTTTAAGTCTTAGGACTTCATTGTTCTTGTTTAACCCGAGGACAGCTCAGAGCCGCTGTGAGCCCCCCCAAATTAGAACATGTCTGGTATTTTCCATCAGCCCTGGCCTCTTACTACCTTCCGATGCTTGGTCGGCTCCCTCTCCTTATCAATATAGCGATATAGCTTGGGGGAAGAGTGGGTGGCAGGCCAGGGAGTGAGTGAGTGAGTGTGTGTGTGTGTGTGTGTGTGTGTGTGTGTGTCACACTCATATAGGAAGCTGGAGGCAGATTTCAGACCTAGACTTTCAGTATTTAACCAGGTGCCAAACAAAGGAAAAGAAAGAAAATGTGGGAAAAGGAAATTATAGGTGGTCGGGGAGAAAGGTATTTTTGGCGGAAGGGTATCCCAGCACCCTCAAATGATTCTTTCTCCCTCACAGCTGGGAGTCTTTCTATAGAATACAATAGCTCCTTCAGGCTTCAGGGACAGCAGGTGATTAGTTACAAGGTTTATTTCTTTATAGAATTTCATTGTAAGGTAATTCACTATCGCTACTTTCAAAAAAAAAAAGATGAGGAGTAAAAAGTTGAATCTTTCCACACCAGTCTAGAAGCTGCTATAACAACCTTGAAGTTATTATTAATAGTATTTTCTAAACCTCTTTTCAAATATGCCTTTAAGTGCATGTGTATGCACACGAATGTGGACATGTATCTTCAATACAAATGGAATCGTGTTGCTTTTTCATTTAATGGGCCCTGCATGGATTCTCCATCGGTGCACACAGATTATTTTAATGCTGCACAGGGTTCATAATAGAGACAGACAATGATTTATATGGCCCCCCTTCTGTCACCAGGCATTTGGGGTTGCTATCACAGCCAAGGAATGCATTTTAAAAGATGACGTCACTGGTGCTAGCCCATCACCGGGCCTCAGCTGTCATAATTTCATATATATGCCTTCATGGAAGAAGTTTACTCTCATTTTTTCAAATTGCTGGTGCTGCACTCTAGTGCAATGCTGAGGGGCTGGAAATCTGAGTTCCCACATACAAACTTTCCACTGCAAATCCTTCTGACCTTGACCAGGGCACCTAACATGTGACAACCTCACAGCCTTCACCTGTTAAATGCTGGCTTGACTCCACGCAACCGAGCCGGCAGCATCAGAGGTGGCATGCAGCCCCTGAATGCCTCTGTCCTCTCAGATTCCCTCTGAGCCTTGACTCCTGGCTGATTCACCAAGCAGCAGGGTCACAGGTACAAAGTTCGCTCTTCTCTCTGACTCCGTGACTGACTATGGCCAGCCATGCAGGACCATCAGGTTCATCGGCCTCTTGCTGAATCAAAAGACATTTGTTTTGGAAAAATAATTTCCAAAATAAGGCCAAATCATTATTCAAGACTAGCTCCATGGAGATGGAGGGGTCTTCTGTGCCTCAAATCACCACCTCCCCATGGCCGGGCATGCAGGAGTCTTTTCTAGCGAGGAACAGAGGGGCAGGACAATAACGCATCTCAGGAAGCTTGTGCTATGGCTCCCAGGATCTGCAGCTCCTCTCCCCATTCTGGGGAAAGGACACAGGGCAGACCCAGGGGCCATCATCTGCATATTCTGTCACTTCATCTGGGCTGGGCTGAATGACAGGACTGGGTGTTGGTTATGTGACTCAGCAAGAAGAAATTTAGAGAAAAATAATCTGATTTGTAAAGCTCGATTTTGCCATGCTGGTTGCATATCCACTGGCATCTTCAACCTCAGGCTGTGTCAGAGGAAGATGAGTAAATACTATGAGGTGGACATGTAAAGGGAAGCAGTCGCTGTCCCAACCTCTGAGGAGCAGAATCTCCAGCTCCCTCCGTGTTCCCTGCAGTGGACACTGAACACTGAACAGCTGCAGGAAGCTGCAGTTGGACTTAAGCTGCTGCCCTGTCGTCTGGCCAGGAGGCAAATAGACACAATGAGGTGTCTCCTGCAGGCAGAATGACAAAGAAGAGGAGATTAAAAGGGAGACATTGTCATAGGATGGTGAGGAGGGAAGATGAGCCTGGAGGCCCCAGTGGGGAGCAGGCAGGCCTGTCCTGTGGCTCTCCACATTTGGTAGCAAATGAGGTGACCGAGAACACACTCTAGTCACCCAGACTACAGTAAGAAGTCCAGGCACAACTTGTTTTTCTCCTTTGTGTCCCAGCTCCCTGGCAGAGCCGAACAGATACAGATACACCAGGAGTAAACTGGAGTCGGGCAGGACGGCTGGAGGAAGCACCATTCACGTGCTCAGGCTCCAGGAACCCTCCAGGGCCCCACATCATGGTCAGCACCTCTGCTTCCCTGCTGCTTCTGGGAAAAGACCAGGACCTCCAAAGCTCCTTTTCTTCCTCACTCTCTCCCCTCATTCTCAAACCAAGATGCCCTGTGGTTACCACCACAAATTGCCACAGATTTGCAGGCTACACTGGCAGAAATTTGTAGAAAGTTCTACAGTTTCATGGAACAGAAACCCAAAATCAAGAGGCAGACTTGCTGGTTCCTTTAGAGGAGGGTGAGGGAGAAACCATCCTACGCCTGAGCCCCAGTCAGAAATTCTGGGCAATCTTCGTCTTATAACTACATCACCCCACTCTCTGTCTCTGTCTTCATGTGGCCTTTGCCACAGTGCCTCTCTGTGTACCAAATCTCCTTTCTTCTCTGAAAAGGACACCAGCTGTTGTGCTTAGGATCGACCCTAAATTCACGATGATCTCATCTTCAGATCCTCGGTTACATCTGCTAAAACCTATTTCCAAATGAGGCCCCGGGAACTGGAGATCAAACTTGGACATATCTTTTAGGAGGAACACAATTCAGCTCACTACCCTGGAGTGTGATGATTATAGAGTGTGAATTTAAAAACCATATTTCACCAAAAACTGTAATTTACATTGCTTAGTTTCTAAAGTTGATTTTAATTATCACACTGAGGGGTGTGACCAGATATCTCCATGGACATATTTGTCAGACAGGCTTGGAGCTATGTGTTACAAATGAGATTGAAAGCAGAGATACTGGCTTGGAAGCAGTATCTCTGTGCAGACCAAAGGAGATGAGAACTATAAGTTTTCCTCCAATCATAAGTTTCTGTGACTTCGAGTTGAAAGAAGGAGCCAGAAAAGACACAGCTCTTGGTACAAGAGGCCTCTTGGATGCTAATAAATCCTAAGGTGGTTCCCTTCAAAGCATTCGCCTTATCCCTAACATGGCTTCTGGGACTCCATCATAAACATCTCAAAAAGCACGGGGGCAAAGCCTCAGCAGTCCTAGACTTCCAAAGGCTGCATCCTGGTTTATTTTAGGGTCTGCAGCTGTCCCCAGTTCACCTATCTCAGGTGACAGCTTTGAGGCAAGAGTAGAGCAGATCCATCCGTTGACTTTGGGCTGAAGGTTATCCATGAACAGGAGCTGCGCTGGAGAGCAGAAAAATCAGAGCCCCAAACCCTGGGGTCAGTCAGAAGCAAGATTCCAGAGTCCTCACCTCAAGTTCCTTCTTTCTCTCCTCTTTCCTGTCCTCCCCCTCCCCCACCCCAGCTGGTCTTTGCTGAGTACCTACTATGACCTCACTTTGACAGTGGGAATAAAAATGTGAATAAGATACACGGGTATCCAAAAGAAGCTCACGGGATGCTAGTGGCCAGACCAAAAAAGTAGGTAACTCTGGTTTCCTTCTATGACTTTAAGCACAGAGAGAGATTACAATAATGATAATAATTACCACACATTGGCATGGCTCCTACATGCCAGGCAATTACCTCAAGCCTTACAAAACTCTCATTTTATAGATGAAGAGGCCCTGGATGAATAAGATTCTCAGCTAACTAGTGCCAATATTGAGGCTAGAAACCATATACATATATGCTAGATTCTCAAGTCCATCCTTGTGATCGCAGCATCCTTGGAGGCTGAGGCAGGAGGATATAGTAAGTTTCAGCCCAGCCTGGGCAAGTTAGTAACTTAGTGAATCCCTCTTTCAAAAAAGAAGGAAAAAAAAAATTTAAAAAGGATTGGGGATGCAACTTTGTAAAGGCTTTGAGTTCAATCCCCAGTACTGAAAAAAAAAATGGAAAAAATAATTTAAAAAATAAATTCCATCCTTTATCTCCAGGCTCAGGAGCATGAAAGGAAGAGGCACCATCCAGCTGGGCGAAGGAGACATTTGTCATTGTTCTGTGGGATGAAAAACACAGCTTATCTTTTGCAAATTAGGCCCAGATAGTATCAGCTGGGCACAAAACACTCTGATCTCCTCCCTGTCTGGCCTTCACCTTTATCCCATTCAGGTCATTGGTCTGATGGACTTTTATGTGGGTGGACAGATTTATCTTTCTGCCCTCTTCGATTTTTTTTACTGAACCTTTTGGCATCTGTTTGCTCTTCTAAGGATGATTTCAGAACAAAGCCCCGTCCACGCCCTGCGGGTCCCTTGGAGCCCCGAGCTCCATCCCTGAGCTGAGCAGCAGTGCTCTGCAAGCCAGAACCAGGACCGAGGCTGAGCCGCAGTCCACGTGTTCGTCACCACGCTGAAGGCTGCCACCAATCCTCCACTGTGACTGCGACTCACAGATCCGTGGGTGTTTTAATGAACAAAGCGCGTGGCTTTCATCAGGAAACATTTGACGGCAAATATCTTTGCATCGTCTCCTCAGTTGTCTGAGATTCTGAGGATAAATTCGCTGAGTAGTACCAGGAAGTAATTGTGAAATATTCAAAGTGTTGACAGTAAGAACATGGAGATGGTTAAAAAACAAAACAACGTGTTCAGTTTCTGGGGTGCAAACGGAACACAAGGAAATTCCTTCTCAGGGATGAGCAAGTCTGGGGCGGATAAAGATCTATGCTCGGGCTCTTCAGGGCCCAGGGAAACAGAGCATTGATTTCCTTGCCGGTGAATGTTTAAAAAAATTAAGACTCAGCAATGAATAAGCTGAGTTCTTCAGAGCACAAGAAATAATGCACCCTGGACCTCAGTGATCAAATGGCAACGACACAGATCAAAGTAACTAATAGGCACCATTTCTGCTGATTTTTGAGATTCCTCCTGAGATGATTTGATTTTTTTTCTGATTTATGCCACGGATGTGGGGAGCTTGGCATGTTGATGGAGGTGTTCCTTTCTACAGAGGTGGCTGGGACACCTCTGGTGGAAGTGGGAACCCACAGTTTTCGGCTGAGGGGCAGAATGCCCAGAACTCACTCGAAGAGGGATGGAGCCCTGACAGTAGCCGAGAGAGGATTCTGTGGGTGACAAGCCGCGGGAAGCTTTCCTGAAATTGTGGGACAGGGTTGGAGGGGAAATGGGCTTCGAGTTACTGATGAAAGGCGGCACTGGACTGTCACTCACCCCTGCAGTGAGTGCCCTCCCTGCTGGGCCCTCTCTGTCCCTATGATGCTGACCCTATCGTGTGTCACCCACAGCCCCTGGACCCCTTTCAGGCCTCACAACAGCAGATATGAAGCGACAGTGACCACTCTGATGGGTGCTTTCTCCATGGCTCAGCCCAGCCCCTCATCGCTTCCCCTCAGGAAGTCCAGGGTCCTCTGGGACCCTGCCACCTCCCCTAAGGACAGCCCCAAGGGAACAGATGCCAAGGGAAGCGGCCTGGCCTGACTCTTCTCCCCACACAGGCCCAAGGCCTGCAGGGGGTGCCTCCCTCAGCTCCCACCATAACCAAATACCACACATACAGGGACCAGAATGTGGAGAGTCATTGCCTTACAGTCCTGGGGTCACGAAGTCTGAATCCAGTGTGGTCAGGGCTGGTTCCCCCTGAGGCCTCTCTCCTGGGCTGGCGAGGGCTGTGTTTGCTGTGGAGCCCTCAGGGAGGGTCTGTGGTCTAATCACCTCCTATGAGGACCAGTCCTTGTGGGTCCGGGCCCCTCCTAGGAACCATATCCTACCTCAGTCACCTCTTCAAAGGCCCTCTGGGACTGGGAGTATAGCTCAGCCACATGGCACCAGCCTAGCAAGCATGAGGGCATCAGTTTGATTCCTAGAACCAAAAAAATAGAAATAAAAAGGCCCTCTCTCACATCCCTCTCCAAGATCCTCGGGCTTGGGTTCGGCCTATGGAATCTGGCTCTTGTGCTTCCTGTTGAGTCCTATCCTGGGGCCCTCAGCTCTGCAGGCTCCTCACCTGTCTCTGGGCTCCCCACCTGTCTCTGGGCTCCCCTCTCTGACCACTGCTCCAACCACTCAGCAATAGCACCTTCTCCGGCTGGCTTACCTGGTGGCTGGGAGGCTCAGGTACCCGCGCACACACATACACTTGTACACACATTCACACATACACGAATGCACACATGTGTGTGGCACCTTGGTAGGCTGTCACGGACCAGGGACCTCAGTTCATCCTCTCCACGGAGTCGGTTTGTCCATTCCCATAACAGGAAAAGAATTTCAGGTCACAGCAGAGAGAGGACCCAGCAGATTTGCCAACTACAGCGGAATAAGTGGGTGCTCAGAGGGAAAATAAACGATGGGGGGCTCCATAGAGACCCACTGAGGTCTGGGGTGGGAGCCATGTGCTCTGTCTCAGAGATTTCTTTTCATATGAGGGATTTTGGACCCTAGGTACAGCTCAGCAGCACAGTGCCTGCCTGGCAAGAACAAGGTCATGAGTTTGATTCCCGGTATCAAAAGAAAAAAAAAGATGAGTGATCTTTAAGATTCTTTAAGCTGTTTTGCTAAGAACATTCTTTGAACCCTTTGAGCCTGTTTCTTTAGTTTAAAGTTAGGTTGCTGCCCTTTACCTTATCTACTAGGTTCGTTTCTGTATTTAGAGCATTTTCAAAGGGTTAGGGTGTGGTGGGTCTAGAAAGAAAAAAACAAGCTTCATGACTGACGATGTGGGTTTCAGGCATGGGTAACCTTGGGTAAATTTGACCACAAACTGGGTAACGTCCATCCCACCTCGGAAATACAGATTGCTGTGATCCCCTGTGTGGACTCGCCCGATTCCTCCGTCCCAGCCCTCCCTCTTCCAGAGCCCGGCCCATTGCTCAGGGTGCGCACCAGACTCCTGGCTCCAAAAGTCCTGCTAAGACAAGACTCTGTAACTGTTTAATTTGTCGGTTGCACAAACATGCACAGGACCCTGGGTTAGCAGCCAAGGGATGGGGACAATGGTGTCCCAAGGATCCTGCCACCAGCAGGCCACCTTTCTAAATACTGATCATGTCCAGGCTGAGTGCTTCTCTTTTGGCCACTGTAACCTGCGTGTTGACATAAAGAACACTGAGATTCTGGGGTTGTCTGGCAAAGCCTGGACTAGAAGTTTTGGTTTGAAGAGCCTGCCTAAAGCTCTCCTCTCTCCTTGGCAGAGAGAAGAGGTCTCCCAGAAGATAATGCCCAGCCTGCAGCCCCCAGCGCCCTGAGCTGTCTCCTTAACAATGGTTCATCATCCCCCGGGTCTGACAACGAACTGGCGCCCTCAGGGACTCAGGCAGCAGCTGTCCACAGGACTTCCTTGACCATGGGGTGAGGATGCAGCCATGCAGCTGGGGGTGTCCTTTGGCTGTAGAATTCATAAGGCTGGGGTCTGAGCTCAGGAAGCTTCCAGAAAGAGAGCAGCTCCCTGCCCTTCAGGGGCTCCCAGGTAGGGGCAGGGCCTGTGCTGTTTGCCCTGTCCCAACCCTATGGCCTTATTGCTGTGGGGTGGAGCCTGGCCGGCTGTGCTCCCTGACCCACTGCCCCTACCCACCACCCCAGTCGTGCGTGTGCCACAGCCACACTTGCTGCTTCTGTGCTTCTGCAGCTCAGGGCTTGGTTCCCCAGGAAAGTCAGAGCCAGCCAAGGCCAGCAACTGCTGTAGCCATGGTAAGGGGCCCGTGGTGTGGCCAGGCCACACCTGTGAGCTGGGTATGGGGGGCAGCATTGGACCAGGTGTGGGGCTATAGGGAAGGTGCAGGCCCTCTTGGGCTGGACTCTCTCACCTTTATTAAGTGGCTCTGAACCTCAGTTTTGGCTGCTGAGAATGGGGGATAATGTCACTTATTTCGAGTCATTATTGTAAGGTCTCAGTGAGGTAGGATGCAGAGGGTCATTTGCCGATAGGCAGGAGTGCCAGAGGCCAGCTGGTTGCTCAGCCCTGGAGCCCCACACACCCCTTCCCTGATAAGCCTGGTAGGAAAGCACAGGGCCAGTCTCTAGCCCTCCTTGGGCCACCATGGCCAGCTCACGCAGCCCCTTCCCAGTTGCCCTACTCAGTTACAGCACCCTCTGCTGAGCTCTGCCACAGGGTGCCCCAGAGCAGGGACCCCAAGACCTGCTTTCTCGGGCTCCATCCTTGACCTCATCTGTGCCCCTGCACCTAAGAATGGGCAGGATTCTGCATGCCATCTGCCTACAGAGTAGGAGGGGTCAAAGGAGACAAGAACGGGTGACCCTGTGTGTGGACACTCAGCCCCAAACCCTCCCACGATGTTTGATCTTCCCAGCAGCCCTGATCTACAGTGGATTGAGGGAGAGAAGCCCAAGGTTCCATGTGTGGCCTCAGCCTCCCTATCTGAAAAGGGGGTGGATGGGGTAGGGCAGGGCAGGGGGTGCAGCTAGGACAGCAGCCTATGGCTTCCTACGTGCTGAGACCTGACTGCTTCCCTGCCACAGGTCCATGGGTACAAAGGATTCCGGTTCCAAAACTGGGCAAAAACTTACAGCTGCTGCCCAGAGATGTACTATCAGCCAGCATCTGTGGAGGAGGTCCGAGAGGTGAGTGTCAGCTCTATGTTCCGCCTGGGGACTGCCCTGGCCCCAGGAGGAGACTGGAGATGGGACTTCCTGGGCTGGATCCCATTCCTAGCTCAGAACTCCCAGCTGGGCTGAGCTCCAGGAATTTAGCTAAATCCAGGTCCACCTGCAGCTGCTGCACCTTCCCACACCCACTGCAGCCCGCACAGCTATGGGTCAGGGACCGCTGGGTGGCACTTGCTGCTCTACACATGTACACAAACACCCCACAGATACACGCACCCAAGTGGGTTTTATCTTCAGGACCCCGGAAGGCTTTGCATTGGTGAAGACTGTGACCGGGTTTGCATCTGAAAGTCTGGAGTTGTGGCAGGGAGAATGAGTAGGAGCGTCCTTGGTCTTCTGTACTGGTTCACTTCCAGACCCAGCTCCCCGGCTGTTTCCTGGCCAGCCTGGCTCCTCAGTGAGCTGCCAGCGCCCCCTGCAGCCAGGCCAGGTCCCTGCACACACTCTGGCCTGGGGGGTGGGGTGATCAGGTTATCACCTTGCAGGTGCTGGCCCTAGCCAGGCAGCAGAACAAGTGCGTGAAGGTGGTGGGCGGAGGCCACTCCCCCTCCGACATTGCCTGCACCGAGGGCTTCATGATCCACATGGGCAAGATGAACCGGGTCCTCCAGGTACTGCACCACCTCTGCCTGCCCGGAGCACCCCCTGCTCCTTGGCCCATCCTTGCGAGCCCCTTATCTGAGCCTGCCCAGGCTTGCTCATGCAAGTCAGGTCAGCCTGGCCTTTTGTGGCCATGAGAAAATGTCCTGCAACCCCTCCTGCCAGAGCCCCCTCTCGAATCAGGTAGCATCAGAGCCAGATGTGAGCAAAGTGGCAGTTGGCTAGTTTTACACATGGGAAAACTAAGGATCAGAGAGAGTTAGTGACTTGCCTGGCATCACACAGCCGAAGGGCAGCAAAGCTGGGTACAGGCCCAGGGCCAACAGCAGAGCTATGCAGGGCTGCAGTCCGTGCAATTAAGCCCAAATATGGCGCCTGCCAGCAACGCAGAGCCCAGGACAAATGTCCGAGTATCAGTCTCCTGTCTCACCCACAGGGCCTGGGCACCAAGCCATCACTTTTCCCAGATGAGCTCCCCGTGCCCCAGCGCACTGGCATCTAGGTTTCTCTCTGCAATTTCCTCCTTTCTTAAGCTGGCAATCTCCACCTCTTAGAGAACATCAGTCATGGCTGTAATCACCTCTAATTGCTAATTAGCGTGGGCTCCCGTGACTGATTTTCCTGAGTTCTACGCTCCAGGTCCTCCAGTGAGCTCTGCTCTGGAGTGAGGCTCAGTTCCGCCACTGCTGTTTGTGTGACCTTTAAACAAGTGACTTCCAGGTCCCGATCCTGCTCTGACCCTGTGAAGGGCAGAGACTTCCTTCCACCCAGGGCTGTTCCTACTACCTCAGGACACAGCATCCTGGTCCCCACAGCAGGCGCCAAAACGAGGTCCCATGTCTGCCCTTCCCTTCCCAAGTCTTAATCTTTGCTCAGGGCATCCCAGGGGACAGACAGAAATGGGAATGCAAATGGGAGCTCTGCAGACGGAGGCCCTCGCCAGCCAGTCCTCTGCACAGCCACATGGAGGCTCACGGAGCAGCTCTACCATCCCAGTCATGGGAGGTGGGGGAATGAGGGACCAGTGATGGCCTGGCTCCTCCCAGCCTGCACTGGCCTCCTGCAGGTGGACAAGGAGAAGAAGCAGGTGACAGTGGAGGCTGGCATCCTGCTGGCTGAGCTGCACCCGCAGCTGGACAAGCACGGCCTGGCCCTGTCCAAGTAAGAGACCCGCCCCTCTCTCTGCACTTCTGGGGAGCACTTCTTAGGGTGCACCCCTTTCTCTGGGCCCTACTGCCCTCCCCAGGGTGCCTGTCTCCTCTTCCACATGGGTTTGGGGCTCTTGGGTGGGAATAGAATGAAAGAGACTAGAGCTGAGCTGAGCAGTAAGTACATCTTGAACGTGGCTGAGATAATCATGGATTAAGTCTTTGTGAAAAATTGCAGTAAATATTTAGGGAGCAAAACACAAAAGCACACAAAGTACAGAGAGGTGCGGAAGAGCACGAACAAGCCCCAGGGCTCCTTGGCATATCGCTCCAGGGTCTACTTGTTCCTCCAGCATCAGGCTTAGGATGAAGGAATTTCCATTGGCAGAAAAGTCCAACGCAGTCAAAGGAACAACTCTCTAATGGTGAATTCCAGCTATTAGGTGTTTTGAACATCGGCTTAGCAATGACATCATAGCTAGAAATGGAAGCCTGTGATTGGTCCTCAAGTGCAGGTGGTCTGCTGACCTCAGCTATGTTATCATAGCCCTGAGATATCCCACAATGCTTTGCAGTTTTGAAACCACCTGTTCCCACCTATCTAACAGTCATGACACCCAGACACTTATAATGTCCCTCCTGGGCAGGCTGGGGTCAGGTGCTGGAGAGACAGAGACAGATAAAACCTGGACCCCACTGGAAGGAAGCAGCCACAGGGGATGACGGATGCAAAAACTGGCCCAGCGTGGCGCAAGCAGTAGGTTCAGCAACAGCTGAGGGTGCAGGGCACCCCAGGTTCAGTCATGGCAGATGGGGGTGAGAATCAGGAAAGGGGGAGGGACTCCGGCCAGATGGAGCAGCCAGACCCCAAGCCCAGGCTGGGACGGGTAGCTGTGAGGAAGCCTGGAGTGGGTGGAGGGACAGCACCGACTACAGCGGCATTGGAGGAAGGGTTTCTTATTAGGGCCCTCGAGCCCTTGACTTGTGTGCAACTGTGATGGCTCTGTCCTGCTCCCACGTGGCTGCCAGCGGGGCAGGACCCACAACCCCATTAGCAGGTGGGGAAACCGAGGATGGAGGCAGAGGGGCCACCCAAAGTCACGCTACTTGGTGCTGTGTGGACTCCAGATAAGGCAGGCACCAGGGCCATCTCCAGGAGGGGGACAGAGACCTGGGGTGGCAAAGGTGATGGCCCCTCATTAAACCATCAGTGAGCATCTGCCCTGTCCTTCTCGGACTTGGACCTGACCTCTCCCTTTACTGTTCTCACCACCTCTCTTCCTCCTCCTGGTCCCCATCCCTGAGGTGAGGGCTGCCTCTCACCACCTCTCCAGAGAGGTCCTCATCATGCTTCATTCCACTTTGTGGCCGATATGTACTTCACAGCTAGAGAAGCAACATTAGGTTGGATTAACCACTCCCCTTTGTGGGCCTTTGGGTCATTATAAATAACACAGTGGTGAACATCTTCATGAAAGTGCTGCTACACCTGGATTATTTCTCAGAGCAGAATTTCTCTGATCTTCTTTTTTTGTGTGAGAGGCAACAGTACTAGAGGTTGAACCCCGGGCATTCACACAGATCTACCTTCCCGGTCCTTTAAAAAAAGAATATTTTTTTAAAAATTTGGAGCAGGGTCTCATTAAATCAGTAGGTTTCCCAGTCCACATTCAAACTTGTAATCCTCCTGTTTCAGCCTCCCAGAGTTTAAAATGATAGGCATGTACCACCACTATGGCCAGCTTATGATCCTTTTTTAACATTCTGGAATTTGCATAAAGGACAGAAATCACCAACCATCCCAATTGTCATGGACAAAGAGATGGGGACAGCTGCCCCCAGTCTCATCTTCTGTCCCCAGCAAGGCGGGAGGCCAAATTTTCTGTTTGTTATCAAACCGCCTTGACGTGTCACCCACCCCTGAAGGGCCAGGAGAAGGCAGCTCCCCACCCTCCCTCTCTCCACCTGGGAGACCTAGCCAGCCACTTCTGTGGGGGAATATGGGTGCCTGGGCTATCAGGGAGCCATCTGGGGTGCCCCAGTGAATGTGCCCTTCTCCCTTAAGCTGAGGCAGGGATGTCTCAGATAAGTCAGGCCCGGAGGCCTGATCACCTGCTCTTTGTCCTGGACCCCGAAATCTGGAAATGTCTTGCTGACTCCACCCCGCATCTTTCCTTCCTCTCACAGCACACATATCCTTTCAGGGCAAAGTCCTCATGAACACAGAGCCTGCTGCTCCTTATTCTGGACCCCCAGACTGAGGGGTGCAGGTTGTATCCCAGAGCCCCAGGAGTCCCAACTCAATGCAGGGGCGCCTCTTGTCCCCCAGAGGCCTAACTGATCTCTCGTGCCCCTCTCCCTCCCTCCTGTGGATCCCAGCCTGGGAGCTGTATCTGACGTGACAGTAGCTGGTGTCATCGGGTCCGGGACGCACAACACTGGCATCAAGCACGGTATCCTGGCCACCCAGGTGAGTCCCCAGCTGTCCGGCACCGTGGGCGCGGCTTTGTCCCCCCTGCCATGGATGGGGACAAGGCAGGTGCCCTCCAGGGTCCCTGTTCCCTCCTGGGGAGGCTCTCACAGTCACCGGGGGCCTCTCCGCAACTCTGGAGCCAAAGTCTTGGGGACTCTTGAGCCATCTTCGCTCCGGTACCACTGGGCTCTCTGAGGAGGAGAGGGCAGTGTCTGGGGAAGACTCCACATGCGTGGCCTTCGGGCTCCTCCCAGCACACCACAGGAAGAAAGGACACCTGTGACGGGAAGGGCAGCTTCCGACACAAGCGTCCCCGGACTGCCACCCCATGCTTGTGGATCTCTCTGTCTCTGTCTCTCTGTCTCTCTCTCTCTGTGCCTGTCTCTCTCTCTCTCTCTCTCTCTCTCTCTCTGTGTCTGTCTCTCTCTCTCTCTCTCACCCCCACACCCCATCCGTCCCTGCCTGTGCTCCTCAGGGTTCCCCAAGAGGACCCTCCTAAAGATCAAGCAATGCTTTTCAATGCAAGGCAGGCAGGGGACACAAGCCTACTTGTGTGGCTTCCATCAGGGGTGACCTCACTCACTGTCCCAGCTCCTTGCCATCTCAGGAGTCCCATCCTCTACCTGGTTTTTAGCTGGCACCTGCCAGAGGGCATGGACCCCTTGTCCTGCCTGCCCCTTGCCACCCCCTGGTCCTGGCCTACTATCCATGGCTGGTGTCAACCTGGTCACCTGAGTTTCTATACCATGATCAGCAAAGTGTGAAAGTATGAGGTGTGAATGTTTAGACTTTTTAAAGAAAACTATTATAGTAAAATAATTATTAAAATACTTACCATCAATCCCCCTCCAAGGCCTTCCTTTGCATGTATTTACCCCATTGCTTTTGCCACTTTCTGAAGCAGCTCTGGAAGACTCTTTCGTGTCTTTCGTTGTGCTGCTATAGCTGCCTCGATGTCCTGAATGGATCCAAAGTGTTTACCTTTTGTGGTCATTTTGACTTTGGGGAAGGTCCAAAAGTCACACAGCACCAGATCGGAGATAAGGTGGAGGAGGCGTCCTGTTTTTCCAAACCTCCCTTTCTGTGCGAGGGGACCTGGCAACAATGTTTGCCGTATTTTTTTATCACACCTTATAAAGACCCTCAGGAAAGAGAATTTCCAAAAGTGCTTTGGAATGTGCCAAGCATGAAGGGGTGTGTTTGGGGAGGGGGTGAGAGGAACGCAAGGCAATGTATCTTTTATTGGACTCGATCTAAAATTGAAACATTCGCTGCATATTGCTATCATATCTCGTAAGTCTGAGGGACAGTTCATCAAATTCCTTGATTTTGCACCTTCTGCCAGTGGCAGGGAACACACATCTTGGTGCCTGCCGTGCCGAGACAGCTAGCTGGTGCCTGACACACCTTCAGCAGGTCCTCACCATTCCCCGCCTTTCAGAGGAGGAAACAGAGAGGTTGGCCCACATGGCCAAGGCCACACAGCCCTGAGAACAGCACCACCCTGCCCGGGCTCCAGGCCCTAGCGAGGCGACTCACAGCCGGCTCTCACTCACTGCTCCCGGCCCAGAGTCCGGCTGCACAGCCTCACTCCCTCAGGGCCACCGAGCCCCGCTTCCTGCCAGCTTCTCCTCTCTAGTCTCGGTCACCGTTAATCGGGATTCGTTCCGCTGGAGCTGCTCTCCCGCCCTGGCTCCCTCCGCCAGCTCCGCATGTCAGAAGCAATTTCCCTCCGGACGGCAGCAGGTAGCAGCAGCCCAAAGAGCTAAACGGGCCAAGGGCAGCGGTGCCCCCAAGATGATCCCTGTCCAGTTTCCAGTGGAGCATGGGAGCGGTCAGCAGGAGGAGCTGGTTCCTTAGCAGACAGCAGAGACAATGATCCCCAGTGACAGCAAGGGCAGACAGGCGACCAGCAGTGGGCATCCTGTCAGGCCCCCTCTTTCTTTGTTTTTGCACTGGGGATTGACCCCAGGGTCTTTGCCCAGCTAAATTGCTAAGTGGCTCCAGTAATCTTCCTGCCTCGGCCTACCAGATGCTAGGATTACAGGCACATGCTCTGCCCTTGGCTCTTTGCAGCCCATCTGGGCTCAGAGCGCCTCAGGTGATGACTTCCTGCTTGTGAGGCCACAGAGCAAGTTAGCGGTTCCTGGAGATGAGCCCCACCGGCAGGGCCCCATGTCACCACCAGCCTTCCTCTCTCCTTTCTCCCTCCTCCAACACTGAGCCTCACCCCACTGCGGCCATGGCAGTAACGGTCCCAGTGGCCAGGGGCCAGGGTCTTCTGGGAACGGGTGCTGCCCACTCCCTTCTGGCTGAGCCCAGCCCTGAGTGTGGCTTCCCCTCTGCCAGGTGGTGGCACTGACACTGATGACAGCTGATGGGATCATTCTGGAGTGCTCCGAGTCCAGCCACCCTGAGGTGTTCCAGGCAGCGCGGGTGCACCTGGGCTGCCTGGGTGTCATCCTCACAGTCACCCTACAGTGCGTGCCACAGTTCCACCTACAGGAGACGTCCTTCCCCTCCACCCTGAAAGAGGTACCGGCCTTGCCCACCAATGCTCGGCCTCCGAGGGGCCTCGACATCCCTTCCTCAGCCTGGGGGACAGGAAGGCCAGACCCCTCCTGGCGGTGGGGGGAGGGGGGAGGGGGGAGGAATCCGTGCAGGATGTGAGTATCAACAACTGTCCCTGAAGGGACTGTCCCTCAGCCACTCTGAGCCCGAGGACACAGGGGTGTCACCGCAGCTTGGAGCTGGGTCTCCAGGACTGGTCTGCTTGGAGGTCCTGTCTCCAAATACATTTTGAACCGGGGTTAGGAAGTCAACACAGGAATCTGAGGGGACAGAGCTCAGCTCCTAATAGAGGTCATCACCATCCAGGGCAGTAGGTGGGAACAGCTGGGGCCTCAGAAGACAGGAGGGTGAAGAGGGGTGTGCAGGGCTGGGGACAGTTAGATAGCAGTGGCCCCGGGAGAGGGAGGAGGGTGGGAGCCACAGGCACAGCCCATAGTCCAGAACTGCAGGGAAGTGAGGTCACGGGAGGCCCTTGCTGGCCTCCAGGAGCTTCAGTGGGCACTGGGCAGGCGGGGGGAGGGCGGTAAGTGGATGTCACCCGGGAGGAAGCAACAGGCAGCAGTGACTCCTCCCCATCAGAAATCGGCTGTGCTCCTTCCTTGGGGTTGAACCCTCTTTTCCTGCCTCCCACTTGAGTGAGAACCGACTGATTTTCAGGCAGAGGATTTCCACCTGGAGATCAAGGCATTGCTTCTTTAGCTGGAGGATTAACTTTGGCCACCAGAGCTGGGCACTGGATGGTCCTCTGCCCCCAGACCTGCCCTCTGCACCTCCTTTGACCTGGCAGAGACTGTGGCCAAGTGCTGCTTCTCTTTGAGCCTCCTCTTAGGCTGCTTCCCCCGCTCCAGCACACACACCAGCACACACATGCTCATGCAAGTTCACACGAAGGCACATACATGTGCAAGCATGTACACACCTGTATGCACACACATCAGCTGAACACCCTTCCGGACTGCAGTCTCTGACTCAGGTCAGAGTTTTCCAGCTTAGACATGACATCCTTGAAAACTCAGTGACTTTGAAGCAATGCCCACATGCTTTTCAAAGCTTCCAATTGCTTAGACTGTGTGATGACACAGGAAAAATAGCAGCTGCAAACTCCTCCCCTAAAAGATAAAACAGATAGGTGCACTATTGCACACTCGTGTGTACACACACACTCACACACAGTGTCAGCAACTCTCAACGAGGTGGAGGGAGGGACTCAGGGGAGACAGGTAGCCGGGGCGCTGGGCCATGCTGCTTCTGGGTTTGACCTCCTCAATCGAGGACCTCAAACTCTGGGCTCTGGTTTCATGGTCTTTTCAAAATGAAGTTGGGCTCAAAGTTCCCCAAAGTCCCATTTTGAGCTCTGACATCTGGGGTCCAGTGCAAAACTGCTCCCTGCCTCCTGGTCCCCACCCCCAGACAGAGACTGTGGCTCACAGCACTGTCCCCCAATCTGGAGCAGTCCAGGGAATTTCCTGGGCCTGTGCCCCTCACACTCCTCTGTGACTCTTGTCACCCTTCAAGGAAACGCTGTGCGTGGACCCTCTACCCCTTACATTGTGGGCTGGGGCTCCTCTCCGACGTGTTGCCGGACACCAGCCACCCGGCCCTGCTGAGGGGGTGGTGGATTCTGGGTCCCCAGGCTGCAAGGGCTGTTCGCCCATTTTGCTCACCTTCACCCCACCCTCTGTTGCTGGGCGGTCAGCTCAGGAGCACAGAGATCTGCTCCAAGGTACCAGGTGACACCGAGGGTGGCCGGCCTGACTCAAAGCCCCACCCTCTCCTGAGATGTTCTCTGCCCAGGCCATGTGGGGTCCATCTGGGATCCAGTCTTGTGCTCCCCAGTACTGCTTCTCTTCCAGACAGCTCAGCGTGATACCTGAATGCCACCTAAAGCCTGCCTTCAGTTAAGGGAAGGTGTCGTTCAGGGCCCTCAAGAGCTGGATTCGGTGCTCTGGGTCGCACAGCGGGAGGGTGAGGTCAGATCCCCAGTTCATGTCTACGAAGCCCACACTGAGCCCCCACATGCCTCCATGCCATTTTATGACAACAGCACTGCTGACTCTGGACCGGTCAGTGTGCGGTCAGGCCAGTTAGAAGGCTTGGGGACATCATAAACCATTGTCACCCTTCTGCCCTTCACATCAACCAAGCCATAACAAGACTCGGTGTGTGCAGCTGGCTGCCTGTGTCACCTCCCATCCCCCCGAGGGGCAGGATTGGTCCTGGTGACACACCAGCTTTGTCATGATGAAGCTCCCCCTATCTTGGGTGGCCATCTGCTGGGGACTGTCCTAGTCAAAGACAAGCCTGGTAACCAGTCCTCAAAAGCCATCCCTATAGCACCTAGACTTTAAATTTGAGGCACAAACCCCACTAGGATCCTTCATGCCAGTAACACAGTAAGAAGCCATTGCCGTGTGGGTGAACACCATTGATAGTAATCCCAGAGAACACAGGTCAGACCAAGGAAACCCACGCCCCCAGGGACCACTGTTCCCCAGACAGGACGCTCCGTGAGCCCTGATGGGAAGGCCCCAGGTGCTTCTGACACTCAACAACCCCTTAGTGCTAGGTGAGTGCCATGGGAGGTACTGTACCAAAGCCAGCACTAAGTCGATCCTGAATCATGGGACCGTCCCAGGCGGGAGGCACCTCTCCCGGGAACCAGAGCCAGGAGGAGGGCACCGTGACAGTGACGGCTGGGACTCTGGACTTGAATCCAGAACTTATCCCCAGACCAGTGCTCTTCCCAACCCCTCAGCTTCCTGTCAGTCCTGAAATCTATCTCTGCTCTAGCTCAGGCTTGTCTAGAATCTGCTCGATGGGTGTCAGGGAGCCAGGCTTTGCCCAGTGACTCTCAGAGTGTGCAGGACTGAGCCAGGACACAGCAGGACTCTCCTGCCCATTTCATGAAGGGTGACTGTGTATCGATGACCATGACATGAGGACAGTGACAAGAGCAGGAGAACTGTGGTGCCAGAAGCGGCCCTGCAGGCCTATGTGCTGCTTTCCGTGTGCCTGGTGCCATTTTATGGGCTTTCGAGCCATCAGCTCATTCAATCTTCCTGGCAATCCAGGGGGGCGGAGGTAGGATCATTATTAGCCCCAGAGAAAGAACCTGAGACACAGAAGCATTAGGGAACTTCCCTGGCTCATGTAGCCAGTGTCTGCTTAAGCCAGGACAAATAAGAAATCCTCATGTCCTCTGCCCAACATGGGGAAGTGAACGTGTAAGTGGACCATTTTGATGCCGCATATATTTTAAGACTCATTCTTTGCCATTTGGTAATGTCAGGACAATTTTAAGGGTTTTCTTTTGGTGACGAAGAACTGAGGCACACCTGAACCTCAGCTATCAGTGAATATCATTTGGTCACTCTCGTCTTCCTGTGACCAGAACAGTCTCTCCCCTCTCCTCTTACTGCACCAGGTCCTCGACAACCTTGACAGCCATCTGAAGAAGTCTGAGTACTTCCGCTTCCTGTGGTTCCCACACAGCGAGAATGTCAGCGTCATCTACCAGGACCACACCAACAAGGTAGCCGCAGTGGTGGGGCCAAGCCCACTCTGCAGCCTGGAGCAGCTGGCACCTGGTGACCAGCATGCGTCCTCCCCACCCCACACCAGCACGGTTTCCACACCCTGCCCGCTCCCGGAGCAGCTGACACTTGCTGCTCTCAGGGTCAGGGAGGTGACGTGCAGAAGGAAGGCAGTCGGGTATCCAGGGGGTCCCAGAGTGGGGACATGTAAGGGTGTGGCCAAGGGACAGCCTAGATGAAGGGGGGGTGTCAGCTGTCTTGGGAGGTCCCCCCTTGCTCCTGGACCGATTGCCATCTCATGACATAAACATGCATACAACAGAACAGTGCTCAGCCCTGGCTCGTGGTACCGAACTGACGACAGATTTTCCTTCCCAGGCCTCCTCCTCTTCAGCCAGCTGGTTTTGGGACTACGCCTTAGGGTTCCACCTGCTGGAGTTCCTGCTCTGGACCAGGTAGGAGTGCAGGGGCCCCTGCCACATAGTTTCCGTGCGCTGCTAAGGAGGTGATCGGCTCTGCCTCCTGGTACTCAGGCCATGGCTTGCACCCCTGGTGCATGTGTGAGTTACCTGGGGGCAGGATTCATCTTAAGGACAGTGGGGCTCACTAGACAGGCTTGGAGGAGGGGATGCTTTAAAACAGCACCCAGCTGCTGCGAGCAAGTGGATTGGAGGGAGGGGGGTGCGGCAGGAGCCCACCTGTATCATCATGTAGGGAGTGTCAGTGGAGGCAGGTGGGGGGTGGGGGGTGGATGGAAGGAAGGAAGGAAAGGAAGGATGGGTGGTGATGGGTGAATGAATGGATGGGTAGTGGACGAATGGGTGGATGGATAAGTGAATGGATGGATGGGTGGGTGGACGGATAGGTGAATGGACAGATGAATGGGTGGACGGATTGGTGGTGGGTGGGTGGATGGCATCTGAGACAGGAGACCCAATCCAGGTCACATCACCTCCTGACTAAAGCTGACTGGGAGCTTCATTAGAATTTAATTCACATGCCACACAGTCCCCCCCACTCTAAACACACTGCCCAGGGGCTCTGCATATTCACAGAGCTGTGCGACCATTCCCTCAGTCTATGGTAGAACTTTTCCATGGCTCCAAAAGGCAGCCCTGGAGCCTTAGCAGCCACTTCTCATTATCCGGCCCTCTGCCCTGGAAAACGCTGGTCTACGGTCTATAGACGGTCTATAGATTTGCCTGCTCTATGCATTTCATGTGGGTGGAACTAGACCTTTGAAAATGGCTCCTTCTGCTTTGTACAGTGTTCCTGGATTCTTTATGTTGTAGCATGTGTCAATCATGTGTGCCTTTTTATGGCCAAATAATATTCTGCTGTATGACTAGCCTGTATTTATCAATTCTATAGTGAATGGGCTCTTGGTGGTTTCTACTTTTTGATAACTCTACCTAATACTGCTGTGACTTCATATAGAATTCTGTATTTAGATACACATCTTCAGTTCTTTGGGTGTTTGCCTAAGAATGGAACTGCTGAGTCATATGGTAATTTTATGCTTTTTGGAAAACTGACAGTGTTATAGAAAGGCTACACCGATTTACAGTTGCACTGGAATTTTATTAAGTTTCCAATTTTCCTCATCTTAACAAAACTTTTCATTATTTGTCTTTTCCATTTAATCTATCCTAGCAAGTTTGAAGTAGTATGTGGTAGTTTCCATGAGAATTTCCCCGATGACTTCTGACATTGGGCA
Organism: Hydrochoerus hydrochaeris; assembly: GCA_004027455.1. Taxonomy (NCBI): domain Eukaryota; kingdom Metazoa; phylum Chordata; class Mammalia; order Rodentia; family Hydrochaeridae; genus Hydrochoerus; species Hydrochoerus hydrochaeris. Next base: position 46,146 of record PVLA01005475.1, read on the forward strand.
TTTTTCAAGTACTTGAGCCATTTGTGTATATTCTTTGGACAAAAGTCTATTCAGATTTTTCCCCATTTTTATTTGTTTTGTTTTTACGGTACTTGGGGTTAAACGCAGGGTCTGGACACTAAGCTATTTCTTCACTCTTTACTTTTTTTTTTTTTTGCTTAAGCTTGAGACAAGATCTTACTAAGTTGTCCAGGCTGGTTTAAATTTTAATCCTCCTGGCTTTGTCTCCCAGGGCACTGGAATTACAGGAATGTGCCACCACATTTTTAAAATTTACAAATTGGGCCATTTGACTTTTTATTGCTGAACTGAAAGAGTTCTTATTCTAGATAGCAATCCCTTATCAGATCTAAGTTTTGCAGATATTTTCTTCCACTCTGTGATCTCTCTCTTTACTAATTTTGATAAAGTCACATTTCTCCTCTTTTTCTTTGGTTGCTTATGCTTTGCGTACCACCTCTAAGAACGCATTGCCTGATTAAAGATCACAAAGACTTTGGTGTGAGTTTTATAGTTTACACTTTTAGCTCTTTTGTTACTTCTATCATTGTGTATGGTTGGAGGGAGAAATCTGACCTCCATCTTTTACTTGTGAATGTTCAGTTGTCCCAGAACTACTTGATGAAAAGACTATTCTTTCCTTCATTAAATCGTTGTTATATTCTTGACAAACATCGACTGACCAAAAATGTGTCAGGGTGTATTTCTAGATTCTCACTTCTACTCCACTGATCTACATCAGTCTTTAACCCAGTACTGCACTGTCCTGATTCCTGTGGCTTCACTGTAAGTTCTGATGTCAGGAAGTGTGAGGGAAAGAAGTGTCCATTTCTGCTCCTGCTCTGCCAACCTTGGGACAAGAATCAGCCTTTCCTCCTGCGGTTCTTTCTTTGTCAAGTCTCTCCCTCGTCAGCTTGGTGAGCTCCAGTTTGGTTCTTCTTGAGCTGCTCAAACTTCCAGCCTTTCCTGAGCTCACCAAGTGAGCTACTTCCTCTCCGCATTCCTCTCCTTTCTAACAAAGCACAAAGTCACTCACTGCCCCACAGCTCTAGGTCAGTGATGTCCAACCTTCCAGAGCTTTCCACAATAACAAACAGGTTTGCCACCGCTGTTTTAGGTCTTTCGACCCAGCTCCCTCAGGCCGTCCGGAGGCTCCCTCAGCGCTCCTATCAGCAGTGCCCAGCACAGCTTGGTATGAAGGGCGCACACAGTGCGCTGGAAGAGGGCACGGGCAGGTACCCAGGTCCCATGTGGGTAGAGGTGAGCACCTGGCCTGCAGAAGATTCAGGCTGGGAGGGACTTCCGGACTCCCGCAACCAGGCAGAGTGAGGTTAACACCTGGACTTGGTACTGGAATTGAGAATGATGACTGAACAATATAGAAGGCGCCGGTTCTTCGGGGCACTGTCTAAGCAATGTCCTCAGGGTGAGATGTAAAGCCAGGGTCTCGTGAGGCAAGAGAAACCTTGAGCTCAAGGCCCAAACCAGAGACACCAGAGTCCTGCTGCCTGGGATTTAGCACTGCTGCCACTTGGCCGACATGAATTGAGCCCCAGTGTCCCCCAAGACTTTTCATATAAATCCAACTAATAGACTCCTATAGATGATAATTCACTTTACACTTTATGACAAAACCCAGAAACCTGATCTAATGCATGGTTTGGGGATTGAGGGGTTGTCAGTCTGAAGGAAAAGTAGGAACAGAGGGAACAGGTCAGAGGGCCAGGTTTGGGCTCTGGTCCTCTCCCGTAACTCTAGAGCTTCCCTCCTTTCCCTCCTCTGCAAACTGGAGGCTGCCGGCTCAACACGGCACAAAACCGTGAGCCTGTGGCTGGCTGACGGGTCAGAGACCAGTGGATGAGGACATGAGGACACTGCATCCTTTCCTTCTCCCCACCGCATCAGTGCAGGAGCAGGCACCCATTCGTTCCCCTGCACCTGTCTAAGTGGGTAGCAGCTGCCTTCAACCCGCAAGGGCTGCAGTTTTCTGAGCACTTATTATGTTCCAGGCACCCTGCCCGATGCACCATGTGTGCGACTCCTTGTAGTTTTTGTGACATCCCTAGAGGCTGACACTCATCCCTAAATTGTAGTTGAACACAAGGATGAGCCACTGGGATGGGTTCCCAGGTCTCACCGGGCTGTGCTGTAACGCTTTCTCCCAGGTCAGGTCAGACACAGCCTGTTACAGATGCTGCATTAGTAGCAGTTCTGAATCCCAAGTCGGGTCTGGACCCAGGAATTAGGGCAGTTTGGCAGTTTGGTCTGTGCTCAGGATAGGGCTGCTACAGGTGGCAGCAGGAGGACCCACATGTGGGGCCAGTCACCAAACCATGGAGGTGTCAGGGACTGAAATGCAGCTAGTGACTCCTCAGATCTGGGCAGGAAGGGGCCAAGGAGCAGCAACTGCACCCGCGTGGTGGCCACAGCTCCCCCAATGAGGGATTCTGAGGGCAGCGTGGCTCTCTCTCCAGCTCAGCTTCCATCTCCGCAGCAGGACGGCTTCCAGTGTGTGTGTGAGAGCCCGAGCCCAGGCACATCCAAACAAACCAGGCTCTAAATCCCAGCCACCATGTCCAGACCCCCAGCCAGAAATGCCAGGAGACCCCAGGGCCTCTGAGCTCAGCCTTCCTCTCTGAGGCCCCTGCACCTCCTGGCTCTGTGCCTCGCTTTCCAGGGTGTCCAGAGTGAGCATCCAGTTCCTGCATAAATAGGAAAAAGGAACCTGCATGTGTGTATGTGTGTGCATGCACATGTGTGTGTGTGTGTGTGTGTGTGTAAAGATTTCACAGACTGTGATGTAAATGTATTTCCTAAAGCAAAAGCCAGGTAACAGTTCCTGCCTGGCCGCAGAATGACAGAGACCTCCCTCTGTAGTTACCCAGGCTGCTTCAGCATCATTTTAGGGGACAAGAACTCAGGACAGGGACCCCATACTGGATACTGGCTCCCACTGGCACCTAATCCTTACAGCAATCCAGGCATCCAAGGCTCAGGAGGGGAAATACCACAACCTGCAGAAAAACTCCTCTGCTGACATTAGAACCCACTGCCCTTGGCCCCAGAAAGCTGGGGAGACTCTGGGAAGAGGACGTGTTACAGTGTGGCATGAGGTGACAAGACTCCGAAAGCAATGCAGATGGCTGCTAATGGGTGAATGTGTCAGAATGAAGTCTGCAGTGCCTCTGACTCTCCTCGGGCTACAGCAGGAGGGATTTCCAAGCTCTAGATAAGCAACAAAGGCCACCTACTGTGCAGAGCAAGGCTCCAGCTTAGAAAGAGCTCACTGCTGCCTCTGGGCCTCGGCGGTGTGAGCCTGTGCCAGGTGTCATGGTGGCCACGCCCCGTCCCTCTCTGCCCGCCCCTGCAGCACCTTCCTGCCCTGCCTCGTGAGATGGATCAATCGCTTCTTCTTCTGGCTGCTGTTCAAATGCAGGAAGGAGAACAGTGACGTCAGCCACAAGATCTTCACCTACGAGTGCCGCTTCAAGCAGCATGTCCAGGACTGGGCCATCCCCAGGTAGGGCCCTTCCGGGTGGCCCGGAGAGTCGTGGGAGGGTCCCAGCGGCCCTTCCTGGAAAGTGCGGCAGGATCCAGATCGCGGTCCCCTGCCCCGGGTGCAGAGAGAAGACCAAGGAGGCCCTGCTGGAGCTGAAGAGCATGCTGGAAGCTCACCCCAAGGTGGTGGCTCACTACCCCGTGGAGGTGCGCTTCACCCGGGGGGATGACATCCTGCTGAGCCCCTGCTTCCAGAGGGACAGCTGCTATATGAACATCATCATGTACAGGTGACAGGCTGCCCTCCCCGGATTCAGAAGGAGCGTTCCCCCTCCCATCTCTGATGCCACTTTCTCCAGGGGACTTGCTGGTCCCCCAGGAGACTTGCTGGTCCTGGCAGCAGGAAACCAGTCTCTATCCCTTCCTCTCTGTCACCAGCACTGGGGATTGGAACCAAGGCTTCACACTGAGCTTTTCTGGATAGGGTCTCACTAAGTCACCCAGGAGGGATTCAAACTTACAATCCTCCTGCCTCAGCCTCCTAGAGTGCTGGGATCCTAGGTGGACACCACCATACCCATCAATGATTCTACTCCATAGACTCACAACATTCCCCAGGTCTGGTCTATGTTATTTATGCATTTATTCATTAGGAATAGCTACTACTCAGGAAGCAGATATTTGGACGACACAGTCAGTATATGTCCTGTCTCGTGTCCATGCCAGTCACCAGCTGGGGTTGGGAAGGGTTCAGAGGCTGGTGTGCAATTGGCAGGAGAAGGCCTCCTGCCCCAGGCCAGGGGCCTGCTGGGCACCTTTGTCCATGCTGACAGCCCTGCCAGGCCCCAGTGTGGCCTCGGTGCCTTCTGGGGGCCAGCAGGCTGCAGGATGGCGCTCCTGTGCCTGGGCGCTCGAGTTCACATTTCCTGGAATTCCAGCTGCTGTAGTCTCCCCTCCCCCACCATCCATAGCAGCCCTCTCTGACTCTGCTAAAGAACAGCACCCCCTGCCTGCCCTGAATCTCGCTGGGGTGCTTTCCTGTAGCTTGCAGGGCTCCACATGGCTGGGAACGTGCACTGCTTAGGGGAGGCCCCAAGAGCCTGAAGAGGGCTTTCTGGAGACTCACTGCAGGGACAGCAGTGGGTTCCTGGGCATGCAAACTCACCCATAGTCTGTCTGTCTGTGTGTGTGTTTGTCCATCTTCTCCCTATCTGTAAACTCAAAGTCAGCAATGAGAATGTCACCAGGGGATTCATCTTAACATGCTCTTATGGGTTTTTAAAAATGAAGGCAGCACCACTGGGCAGGGTGGCCAGGCCCACAGCCCTGCACTCTGAGAGGCAGCGGCAGGAGGACTGTAAGTTCAAGGCCAGCCCGGCCAACTCAGCAAGGCCCTGCCTCCAAGTAAACCACGCAGAAGGAAGAAGGGCTGGGGATATAGCTCGGCACAAGGCAAAGGTCTCTGTGTTTGATCTTCAGTACAAGATAGAAAGAAAAAGAAAAGAAAGAAATAAAGATGGAGAAGAGAGACAGGGAGAGAAGTCAGGCTTCACTGGCCAGGCAGAAGGACCAACCCAAAGCCAGCAACAGAGGTGCCACCTCCTCGGCGGGAAGGCTTGGGGCTCCCCGCACACACTGGGCAGTGCAGCCTGCTGCACAGTGCACAGCGGTCAGCACTGCAGGCAGCAGGGGCAGCGGCTGGTGTCTGTGTACCCAAACACCATGACACCGGAAGGCGCAGGGGTGACGCTGGGCCGCGGGACTCCTCGGCTTCGCTCTGTCACAGGCCCACACTCCTCCTCGAAGTCCTTGACAAGATGATTGAAACTCACGGCAACTTGCAGATACTCACTAAACAATACCCAAGGGGACACAGGCTTTTCAGAAGCCCTTGGGAGTGAGCAGAAGCCCTGGGGATGCCGGCTGGCTGCCGTCCACGTCCCGTGGCAGAGCTGGCCTTGGTTTCCCCTCCCAGGCTGGGTGCTGGGCTGGTGTTGCCCATGGTGGGCAGATGCGGGCTAGGACAGGGCTCACCTCCTCCTGCCTGCCCTGTGCCCAGGCCCTACGGCAAGGACGTGCCCCGGCTTGACTACTGGCTGGCCTATGAGACCATCATGAAGAAGCTCGAGGGCAGACCCCACTGGGCCAAGGTAGGGCTGCAGGCAGCTGCTGGGCATGCCCAGGGAAGCCCGGGCTCGCCTCCCACTCCCAGACCTGCTTGCTCATCCTTCACCTCGATGCCCACAGTCCCAGGTGACTGCCAGGCCCTGGGGCATTCAGAGAAATGTGTCACCTTTCCCTTCATTGAGTCTCGTAGGAAGCCCATGAGCAGGACAAACAGGCATCTGTGAGCCCATTTAGCAGACATGCAAGTGAGGACTCTCCAAGGTGGTGGGACCAGACCCCTCCTGCTCCACTTTCTAAGACCACCCCCTCTTCTTTTTTGTGAGGGGTGTGAGTCTCGATGTCCAGTCTGGGTTGGTGATCCTCCTGCCTCAGCCTCCTGGGTGCTGGGAGTACAGACATGCACCATCACACTCTGCTCTTTTGGGGTCTCTACATGGCACAAATTGTGCATGCGTCTCCAAGGAGGGAGTCCCCAGGCAGTCTCGGGGACTCAGCCCTGCTGACTTGCCAGCTCCAGGGATTTGGCCCATGGTCTCTGGTTATTTCTGCAGGCCCACAACTGCACCCGGAAGGACTTTGAGAAAATGTATCCTGCCTTTCCCAAGTTCTGTGCCATCCGTGAAAAGCTGGACCCCACTGGAATGTTCCTGAATTCCTATCTGGAGAAAGTGTTCTACTGAGACAGGAGGGCATAGGAGCAGGGCTGCCTCCCTGAGGGTGGAGGTCCAGGAAGCAACACCCACTCCTGACTCCATGGCATGAGCTGGGCTTGGATCAGGGCCTGTCCTCCCCTCCCTGTCCTCACAGCACCCAAGCCCCCATGGTGTCCCCCCCTTCCCTGCACCTCCAGTCACCACCCCCAGTTTCTCAGGAGAAAAGGGAGCCCTAACGCTGTGCTGTGGGTCTCGTAGGTCAGGAGCCCTGAAACTTACAAGTTTGGTCCACTAGCAAAGGAAAGTCCTCAGGGCAATGACTTCCGGGGTTCTATCTCCAGTCCTCTCCACACACAGCCCTCGGAGGTGTCTGGGCACAGCAGAGGTGTGGACCCTGCCTGCTGTCCTTTGCCCGCGAGGGTCTTCACATGCTCAGTGGGTGGCCACTGCCCAAGGGCACCCACCCTAATGTAGTGCAGGGTCAGGGAAGTGGGGGCACCGACTAAGTAAAACAAGCCACCGTCTGGCCTTTGCCACCATCTCAGGGCACATTAGGGAGTGGCCCCTCCTCCACTCTTCTCAATAAAAACCCACAGTAAGACCCTCACCTCACTTCCGGTTACCCTCACTTCACTACCTGTGATCCTCACTTCACTTCCAGTGTGCTCCCCACCTTCACCTCCAGGGCAATTCTTTGGGTGTGAAGACTGCCTACTTCCCTCTTGGAAAATGTTCTTCACGGTCCTTTATAAATTTAGCTTCAGTTTGCCTCTGACTTGCTGCGTTCAGCATTCCTCAAAGATCTGCTATGCATCAAGTGTTTTGAGGGAATTAGAAGAACCTTAAGCTATCTTTCCGCCCTCAAGAAATTTTTATTCTGATCGTAACTCACAGGATTACAAATATCTTTGAGATATACCAGCCACCAGTAAGTATTGGAAAAGATGATCAGCACCACTACTTATTAGGGAAATGCAAATAAAGCCACAATGAGATCCCACCGCCCACTCATTAGGGTCAATAAGAATGGCAAAAAATTCAAAAATAGAAAATAGCAATTATTGGCCAGGATGTGGAGAGATTGGAACAATTGAGCATTGCTGGTGGGGATGCAAAATGTTCTGACTGCTGTGGGAAAGGGCCTGTTCTCCAAAGCAGGGACAGCACATTAGAGATATGTCTATGCACATGTTCATAGCTGCATTCTTCCTGGTAGCCAAAATGCAGTGTGTACACGCAGTGGAATATTACTCAGCCTTAAAAAGGAAGATAATTTGGACACATTCCACAAAATGGATAAATTGTTACAATATTGGATGAAGTAAAAGAAGCCATTCATAAAAGAACAAATATGCTATGATTGCATTTAAATGAGGTTCCTGGAGCAGTCAGATTCATGGAGACAGAATAGAATGGGGTTCCCATGAGCAGGAGATGGGAACGATAGGGAGTCGGTGTCTAAGGGGTACAGAGTTTCAGCTGAGAAGAGGAAAAAGTTCTGGGAATGGGTGGTGACAATGGCTACATAACAGTGTGAAAGTCCTTTGTGTCACTGAATCATACCCTTTATGATGATTGAAGTGGTCTGTGTTTTTAACCCTGATAAAAATAATGAAAATTTCATTCTCAGTCAGAGAAGCAAAATATGCACAGGATGTTAAACATCGTAAGGGAAAATGCAGTGTAGGGTCAGGGAAGCGGGTGACTGTCACTGCCCAGGCCGCACATCCTCAGAGGGGCCTCCATGAGTAGACCCCAGTCCACGGCCATAAAAGCAGAACCCTCAGGCCAAGGCCTCCTCTGCAGCAGGAGAAGCTGTGGGAGTTAAGGAGCAATGAAAAGGAAAATGCAGGGCCTGTGACCGAAATTATTAAGAATTTCAAGAGGGTATCATCGGAATGCTAAACACGCCTGTCCTTTCTTTGACCTGGAGTCTTCTCTGATGCCTGAAGGTCACCTTTGCAGAATTCTCCCCGCAGAATCCCTTTGACACCAAGTGGTGCGGCCCAAGCCTGTAAGGTGGGCTCCAAGGCGCTGCTGATCTGCCCTTTCTCTCTCCTTGCTGGCTTCCTCCTGCTGCTTCTGCTAAGTCACCTCAGGCCAGGGTCCTCCTATCTTCTGCTGGGCCCAAAGTGTCTTGGGCCAGCTCTGCTGCCTAGTGACAAACATGTTCACCTCAGGAAGTGACTGGGCCCTGAGGTTGGGAGCTGGGCCTCCAAGCCTGACTTCCACTGGTGGCCAGGAAATGCCAACAGCCTAGGAGAATTTGAGAAAGGGTGAAAGGCTGAGGGCAGTGCCACCCTGACCAGCATGAGACTAAACTAATGCAGAATCAGGGCTGTGGGGCACAGTGACTCTTGAAGTTGGATTAGGGGGAGCCACAAGGAAATGAATAAATCTCACTGATTGCGAGCAGCTCTTCCCCCACCCCAGGTAACCACTGCGCTCCTATATCCCTCAGGTGCACAGCGAGAAGCCCAGGTAAGCACTGAGGCTGTGACGTTGTGACCTTCAGATTTTAGGTGAGGCATGGTGACTCTGAGGTCCCAAAGGGCAGGGGAGCTGCCTGGGCACAGGCTTGAAGCCCACCATGAGCAAAGACATGGCTCAGCAGAAGGAATCCTGCTCTGGTCACTCCATGGTGGCCATTGTCAAAGGCACCATGGTGGCATCTGTCTGAGCCCAGCCGTGAAGCACAGGAGAGGAAACTGAGCTCCAGCTCTGGCCTGAATCACTCGCAGTCAGCCAGTCCCAGGCAGGAAAGGGACAGGAGAGAGGACAGGAGGGAGAAACCTGCGGGCAGCACCAGGGTCTGCTGAGAAGCGTTCTCCATGCCACAGTTGGTTTCAAATTTATGTCCCCAAGTCCTGGGAGGCAGGGTCACCCGGAGATCTCTGGGTACTAAAATAAGGCCAAAGGCAGGCACTGGGTGAAGAAGGGAGGTTGGAAGGCTGAGGAATTGCTGAGCACCCCATTCCAAGATAAAGGAGTGGGACCCGTGGGCTAACCCTCGCAGCACCTGCTTCTGCACACAGCAGGGCCTTTCAGAAGTCAAGAGAGACCCTGACATTTCCAAAGATTCAAAACAGAGATATGGAAAGTTTCACTGGTTTTCTATTTCCGACATCCCTTCACACACACAGGCTGCCTTTGCCACCCAGAGTAAGGTGCCACTGCGCTGGGTTCAATGCAACTGCAGTGTCTCCTTCTGAAACCAGTCCCTCCCTCGTGTCCCCTGGGGATGTGGGCTGGTGACAGGACACAGGGGTGGGTCCTGTGACACAGCTGTGTGCTTTTGCTGGTGTCTGCGCATCACCACTGTGGCTGCACATAGGTGACATCATCGGCAAAGATGCTTCTGAATGTGTGGCTGGAGTAGTGGTCAGCCTGTCACCCCGCCCTCACAGGTGCCTTGGGGTGCGGGTGCTGGCGCACACCGGATTGAGCACCCCGAGGGCTGGGGTGAAGATGAGGTTGTGAGGCCATGGCTGGCACCGGCTGAAGGCCACAGTCTTTGCTCCCGGTGGTCACCAGACCAAGAGCAGGCAGATCCCCGCACTGTACTGTGGGAAGATCTGTAGCTGACTGAAGCCCTGCAGCCTTGGGGTGGAGCAGAGGTGGCCAGAGGCCAGTGCTGGCCCTTCAGTGACTGAGCAGAAACAGTGGGGATGAGGACACAGACAGCTCAGGCACCGTACAGCAAGGGACTTGGATCCTGGATCGGCCTGCGAGCAGAGCCAGGCAGCACACAGAGCGCCTGTGATTTACCCTGGACGTGGGCTCCATGTCCACAGCCTGACTTTCAGGGCTACTGTACTGGAGGATTTGCCAATCACCCATTCCGTTCCTGAATGCTGAAGACCTGGTCCTCTTTGAGCTATTTTGTACATCCTGGCTCTGCCCGGCTCTTCTGTTGCAACTGGAAAATACCTGGCATTGCATAGGACCCTGCTGTGGAAAGACCCAGGCAGCTAAATGGCAGCAGCAAGCTCCCCCTCGGCCCTCACGCACTCACTCATTGGCTGCAAATCAGTAGTCCTTGTTACTCCTGCCCTTCGCTCACAGTGGCTTTCTGGGTCACTTTGTATGTCAGCCAATAGGACAGTCCAGTTCTGAAGTTCAGTGTCACCTCCAAAACAGAGCCCTCCCCCGCCCCTCAGGTCCTGGCCCCTGTCACCCAACACCTCCATGTGAGCAGCGCTCTGCATACAAGGGGAGCTCCCAGCACCCCCTTTCCCTGACCCCTGCTACTTCAAAGCAAGGAACAGGCAATTCTGAAGTCCCTGTATCAAGACTGTGGATCCAGAGGAATTGGGGTAGGGTCCCCACGCCCTGGCCTCTGTTGCAGGTTTTTCCTTTGCAGTGTAGAAAATGCCTTGAGAGTAATTGCAAGAACCTAATGGGATTACATGAAGCCAGTGGCCCAGTGCGAGTGACCAGCACACACTTCTTCAGCATCATCAGAGATTGCATCCATGTTCTGGCAGACGACAGTCAAGTGTCAACACGGGGGTTTACAGCAGGGCTGGTCCACCCATTCCCAGGCCTCTCTCTCTCCCAGTTGTCAAGCGCTGCTCCTACTTTGTTCCAAGAATCCTGGCAGCCAATGACCGAGGGCTGAGTCTGTGACCCCCACCCGAAGGAGCCACCTCTCAGCCCAGCGCCTTGGTGAGTGGTGTCCTGCCACTTCCTAGTGCCTTGAGCTGGAACTTTGATGGGGATGGAGGATCATGCACAGGCCCTCAAACCCAGGCCACTGTGCAAAGGGACAATGAAGGTGGACAGGAGGGGTCCCAGGGAACCCCAGAGTTCTATGCTAGGACTCTGCCTTTTGAGACGCTGGCATGTGGGAATTTAAACTTGGGCACCCTAAAAAAAATCCTTAACAGTGGCTGCCAAGCCCAGCAACCCTATAATGGAAAAGGATCTTGAGATCATATTGCTGAATGAAATAAATCAGAAACAGGTTAACTATTGCGACAGGTGGGGAGGGGTCAAAGTGACCAAGATGCAATAGGTACCAGTTCAAGATGAATGTGATCACTATGTATTGCAAATATATCCTAATAAAAATAAGTGATGAATTTTAAATGTCACTCATGCTGTGACTTTAATATTTACAATTACAGTCACTGAAATCCCCTCTGATCTCATAACCCTAATTATTCTACTCCAGCAAGTGGAGCTTGCTGACGTAACTCTTATGCCCCTGGTTAGCAACCCTAAGTACTAAGTCTGGGTGTGAGCCAGGCCTTACAATGTGGCTAAGATGTTACCATACCTTAGAGAAGGGGCAGTGACCTACAAACATTCAAAGCCACGAATAGACAAGTGGACTTTGCTACAAACTGGGATGAATCCAGGTTTTTTTTTTCACTTAGTCACACAGTCTATGTGACGGTCAGCCGTCGGTATTTAGAGAACATTGATATTAGTGACAAGCTAATGCCCTTGGACTGTTGCATTATGGTGAGCTGAGACCACCTGCTGACGACATCAGGTACTGCAGTTCCACTAGGTTGGGACTGAAGAGCTAACCCATCGTCACCCAGGAAAGGACAGGAAGATGGTATAGAGGGGCAGTGGGACGAGAAATCCACAACTAGGAAAGTGCTCAGGGATTCCAAACTCTTACCAATGAAAACTGCCTCATTTGGTCTTTTGGAGGCTACAATTTTCATAGCAGCATCAATTATACGTGAGCACAGCTGGGAGGTCTTATTATTACTTCCTTTTTGCCTTCACTACCAATGGAGGCCTCAGGACCTTGCCCTCACCTGTCCAAGTACTTAGAGAGTTTTGAAGAATGGGAAAGATTCACACTGCAGGAATTTGCTCTAGTGAGCCTGCGGGAACACACTTCTCTTCCTAAGAGCAAGAAATTCTTGAATTGGGTCACCTCTGTCAGCAGATAGATCCCTTTTATTTGCCATTCTGTGGTGATCTCTGTAGCCTGTTGGTCACTAATTTTTTTGTTTCTGTTTCTGTGTGGTTGTTTCCCCTCCAGACCAAAATGAGGCAGACAGGAAGCAGAAAACCAGCCGGACTGGAGGGAGTGGAGCACTCAGCTCAAGGCAGTTTTATTGGATTAGTTGCATGCGGAAGCAGATCTTCCCACAGGCAGCAAACATGGGCATTAGTGTGAGAATCCGGGGAGGGGGTGGGGTTAAGTTGAGACATGCAGAGCTCACTTTGAGGGGCTGTGGCTCATCTGGGGGGAGCTGCTCAGACACCCCCATATGTACAGAGCGATGCTCACATCTCACTCCTCTCTGAAAAACACAGGGTGGGGAGAAGGAGGTCAACAGCAAAAGTGGCCAACACCTAGATTCTTATCAGCTAAGGAAAAAAACAGAAGAAAAAATTCCCAGTGGTTTTCTGGCTTCCCTTTGGGCTCCAGCCAGAGATGCAGGGCTTCAGCCCTTGCTATGTCCCCTGTCCCTTGTCTAAGCCTCAAGGGCTGCTGGGCCCTGGGGGGAGTGCAGGACAGGCCACCCACTTACCGAAGCTTCTTGCGGTATTCCTGCAGCGCTTTCTCTGCCACAGTGTCCATAAATTTCGGGCTGTCCCTGGAGACCTCTTCCGGCATGATCACCGTGATGGGATCCGAGTCAAAGAGCTTCACAACCACCTCGGTGACTCCAGACGGGGTGTCCGAGTCAGAATCGTGGGTTGTCACCTAGACAGGAAGGGGAGGAGAAGCCATGCAGTGTCACCAGCCACAGGGGCGCAGTCTGCAGTCAGGGCGGACAGCGCAGAAGTGCCCGGCCCCTCCGGGAAGAGAGGACAGCTGACTCCTGGCTTGGCACTGACTTAGACATCTGTGTGACTCAGGCAGTGGAGATGCTTTGAGTCAGACACCACCTGGTCGGAGGGACAGATCCTATCCTCAAATGACCAGCGCAGGGGCACCCAGAGAATCAAAGTGTTTTCAGATGCTTCCTTCGTGCGATTGTTGGCGGGCTGGGGTTGAAAAGAAATCAAGAAGGAAAGTGGTTCCCAGTACTAAGTGACATTGTTCTCCCTGCAGAGACTGATGTGCCGCCAAGCCATGACCATTCTGTGTGGCCCAGGGCAGCAAGGTAGATAGAGAAAGAGTCCAGGCAGGGTATCAGGCAGTTCCAGTGACCCAAGGCATCACTTGCAGTTCTCAGCCATGGAGAGCTGTGGTGTCCCTCTCACTTCCTCATCTGGGAAATGGGTCCATGGTATTTTACTTCCGTGGGTGGTTGGTTCATCTCAGTGCAATAGCCTGCACAGGGCCTTTGTATTTCCTGCCTATGGTCAGTGCCCCATCAAAAGCAGCAGCGCCCCTCTGCGGCGCATTTCACCCTGGGAGCCTCACGTACCCCCCAGGCCTCATCTCGGCCGGGACACACAGCACTCACCGTGGAGACGTGGAGGTAGGCCTGGTCGTCGCCCTGGGTGAGGTTAGCCAGCTGGGACACCCAGTTAAACTGATCGTTCAGCCGCTCCAGCAGGGATGAGGTGCTGAGCATCTTCTGCTGGTAGGACTGGAGCAGCTCGTTGTACTTCTGGGTCAACAGCTCGGCCACCTGGAGGGAGTTGTTCAGCTCCTGCCGCAGCTGTGCCTGGGCTGGGTTGTTGGTGGAGCAGTCTGCTCAGAGACAGAAAAAAAACAAAGGGTAGAAATAAACACACAGGGTTAAAAACACCGCTGGATGGAAACCAGTGCACGTAGCCAGGCGCTACTAAGTGGCTACTAACTTTGCTTGTGACCCTCGACAAAACATAAAGACTCCCCGAAGAGTAGATCAAGATCTGCCTTCACCCAGAATCTTGCCGTGGATGAGAGTGTTGGAGACACTATACAGTGTGCTGAGCGCCTGACTGAGTTGCCAGTGGGCCCTAGAATTTGTGCCTCCTTGGGGAGTGGTTACCACGCCCCAAGTGTTGGCCACACTTTAATACACAGGTGTCAAGGGTCCCACGTCCTCTCTGCGCTGTCTGGTCACCTCGTTCTCTGGAGACAGGGAAGGTGAGAGCTCTGCACAGTGCTCTCACTGTCTCTCTTCTGCCACAGTCACGTCTATTCTGACATAAGTGTGCTTACTTTTACTTTGTGCAATAATGAAATTTAACACAAATCAGAGTCATGATCAAATTCAAATCTTTAACTTTGTTCTGGGCTCTTCCTACTCTGAGTCTGTCTGTGGTTCAATAACCTTCTTCAACATTGTCTTTGGAGCATATTTGGCTGATTCTGGTCCCAAGAGCCCATGTAGCAGAACAGCTGGAATAGGACCTGGGCCACACAGTAACACAGCCTGGGGTCAGAGTCCTTGCTGGCTTCCTGCCCTCCCATACATGGCCACCAGAGGGCAGCAGGGAAAACCATTTTTTTTTTTTTTTTTTGGTCCTTGAGCCCCCACCGCAGGTTGTCAGATTTGTAGGAGACATAAGTAAATAAATAAACCACAATTTTTTTTTTTGAAGTTACTGTTTTTCTCCCTTGAGTTACTTCAAAAAATATACAGAAGCGGTAAAGTATCCCAAGCCTAAACAAATTGGAAAGATCTCTGCCCACTTCAGGGGGTGATTGCAACCCTCAATAGTAAGTGATAAAGTGCTAGGTAGGGCAAGAAATAGAATCAGCAACAAGTAGCCAGGTTAAGAAAAAAGGTGACGAATAACCTCAAGTCTTTTACCTGGAAATAATTAAAAATCAGACTACTATTTGAAGACCGAGGAGACTCAGTCTAGAATTGGGGATACCCAGTAAGTTCTAAAGACAATTTTGGTTTTCACATGGGGGAGAGAGCTGCTCCAGGCATCTCGTGGTCAGAGGCCAGGGGCATTACCAACACTCTGAAATGAATGCAGAAGCCAGCTCCCTACATGGCAAGAAGTGACCCTATCTAAAATGCTGACAGGCTGAAATCTCGAAGTCCAGAGCTGAGCATGCTCGTGTAGTTACAAGCACTTGAGCATAACACGTAGTGTGTCACTGCTTCGTCAAGGTAGACCAGAAGGCCGCTGCTGAGCTGCACTATGACTGACCACCCCTCACCTTGGTGTGACCGTCTGACCTGAGCCTGGGTTTCTATCCATCTTCTCTTCTGACACAGCTGGCTTTCTTGTGGTGAAGTATTATGCCATTGATGCTATTCGGTGATATTTTTATAAGAAAGGTCCACGAACTTAGTTTTATACTCGTCTACCATGTCTTCATGCCCCAGCTTCTGATGCACTAGTGTCTATTGTGCACTGGCTCCTAAGGTCACAGGAGCAAGGCCAGGAATATTTAAAAGGACTCCAAAGGCCTGGCCAGGCAAACCCACATGTGTTAAGTAAGAGCAAAGCCACAGATCAATAAGCTACAAGGGGACACAAGGACTCTTACAGCTGTGTTGGCAAAGTAGGGAGAATTTAAACAACGGCTAGATATGATCAAACAGAGGAGAGGCAGCTGGAAGGAAATATTTCTTTGCCTAGGGGAGCAACTCAACAAAGGGAATCATGCTGGGATCCCGAGTTAGAGCCAGTAACTGGTGTAGACAGGAGGAACCGGGTGTGCTGCTCAGGAAAACAGTCCCACGCCCAACCTGCCTAACCCCCAATGATTGGGCTTCCTCTTCTGCACGATGGGGGCAAGAACTGTACTCAGTTCCCAAGGAAACGAGCAAACCCTTTAAAGAGTTTAGGACATTCCCTGGCACAGGGCAAGTGTTTGTTACACAAAATATGCACTAAGATGTCACGATCTGCAGAGGAAGCCGAGCCCTTGACTGTGCCCTGTGCTCGAGGGCAGAAGAGCTGGGAAGTCAAAGTGAGGTGGTGCTTCCCTAAAACCTCGCAGCACCCAGGGGGACTGCCTGTACCCCGCAGGCCAAACTGTGAATAAAGGCAGCCCCAGTGAGGAACGGGGTGGGGGGGGGGCGCAGGAACAGAGGCGATGTGCAGCCCGCCCCGACTCACCCACAGACAAGATCTCCCTGCACTTCTCGCACTGATCCTTCATCCGCAAGCAGCCCGTGGAGTTGTGGCGAATCTCCTTGCACACAGTCCGGTTATCAGCACCCTCTGGGGAGACACAGGGGGAGAAAGCAGCAGGCTGAGGCCCGTGGCAGCACAGAGGTGGCCTGCCAGCCTTTGGGGACCCCTCTGTGCCACTGTTCGCCCATGGAGACCATCCTGTGGCCAGAGCAGGTTGGAACTCACTTCCTAGGGAGCAGCTGCACCCTGTTAGCGGCTTGAGCCATAGCTGGGGGTGCCCTGGGGATGTCCTGCAGCCCCTCAGTCATGTCCAGCTCCCCTCCATTTGGCAAGACCACTCCTGCCTCCCTGTCCCTTGGCTGTGTATGCTGCAGTCACCGTAACCACCTTGGCAAGTCACAGGCAGGGTGGCAGGAGTGCATTCTCCCTGGAGCCCCCGCCACCACCAGGCTCCATCCCTGACAGAGCTGCAGGAGATGCATGCCCCGTACAGGCCCCTCCTGGGTTTACAATGTACTTCAAGCAAACTCATGCCCACCAGCTCACGCCATGCAGTCCAGCAAAGGGAAGCTAAAGGAACAGACTCTGATCCTGACCCTAAGCACTGGTTGTGTGTGGCCACATTCCCCTTCATTCCTTCAGAGCAAATGCTCTGAGCATCCAACCTCGAGCCAGGCCTCAGGGTCACAGCCACAAGAACATGGGCTGTGATATATGGCACTGCCAGGAAGCACATATGTGACTCCCATACCAAGTGCCCAAGTTCCCAGGGGGAACAGGGGCCCTGATCCTACAGGAAAACCAGTCAACCTCACCCAGCAGTTGCTTAAGGAACATAATTGCTAGCTGGAAGGAACTGACCCAAACCCTGTAGTGCTGGCTGGAGTGGGCTGGATTGGATTTTCCTTTGTCAACTGTGAAACCTCAGATGCGTTCCTTTATCTGCCTGACTCAGTCTTTTGCTCTTTAAACTGGAATAAGACCACTCTCATGGGGTTGCCTGGAAACGGAGCTGACACCCCAAGCCTCAGGCCAGCCTAACACCTAATGGGTTGCTTCTCACCCCTCCTTGAGAAGAAAGAGTCCCCATTCTAACCTTTCATGAAGTCCTTGTTGAGGGGGTGGAAGACTGGCCTGTGGAAGTGGGGATCCATGGCCTGCTGGGCCTGGTGTATCATCTCGAAGAAGGACTGGAACATGTCGTCATGGAAGCCCAGGGGCCCGTGTGGGGAGAGGGGCAGGATGCTGCGGACCAGGCGGGACTTGGGGTAGAGGAAGTGTGGCCGCCGGTGGGGGAGGCCAAAGAGGGAGAAGTAGTGAGTGTCCCGGGGCTCGTAGGTGAAGAACTTGTCCTGGAAGAGTGTGTCCATGATACTGTACACCCGGTTGAAACTGTCCTGCATGGCATCCAGGACGTGGCTCTGCTGCCGGTCACTTTCCAGGAGGGAGTCAATTCGATCACCATTCATCCAGAAATAGAAGGGAGAGCTGTGATTCAGGAACTCCTCAAGCTGGGGTGCAGGTGGGAAAGTCAGTGAGGAGGCAGTCATCAGGGACACTCCTCCCCTCCCCGGAGCCCACCTCTCTCTCAGTGTGGTCCTATAGCAAGTGGCCAAAGGCTCTGCTGGAATTGGGCCCCAGGCTCCCAACTGTGAGAACAGCATCTTATGAACCCCGACAAAGGGTAGAGTTTTGAGACACCTTTGAGGTCACAAGACTCAAAAGTCCCCTGAGGACACCTACCCTGCTCAGCTGTTCAGCCTTAATGGCAAAGTTCAGAGACCCAAACAAGTGGGGACTGTGGGTGAAGCCAGAATCACTATTAAGGCACTAACATGTCTTCACTCTCCTCCCTAAGTAGATACAGGGCCCTGCCATTCCAGCAAGCTGTTTGCTCTGTTTTATCCAGATAGTCATGTCTGGATAGAATCTCCTTAGAAAAGACAAACACACAGCATGCATACTTGTGATAACTGCACTCGTGGCAGACATCACCAGTTAATTACAACACTGGGGGCTGGGACAGGCAGCCAGTAATAATCAATTGCTTCTTGCATGTGAAATGGGATGTACAGTATTTCACTGGGTTCCTCTCACTCCCCACTCAGAGCCTGGGCCACATACAAACCCCCTTTTACCTGGCGGCCAACCAGGCCGGAGCCACTTCTGCAGACACGTGCGTAGAACTTCATGCAGGTCTGCTTCAGGCAGGGCTTGCACTCTTCCCAGAGGGCCATCATACTCTCATTGCACACTCCGGGGAACGCCTTCAGCTTTATCTCAGAACCCTTAGTCTCCTCTAGGGCATCCTGCAGGGAGACACCAGGTCCAATGAACCACACAGCCTGCAGGCATCACCATGCCCAGTGCACCCAGGTTCTAGGGCCTCTGCAACCCACAAGCCTCGATGTGGTCTGGCCTCCCGTGGCTCCTTCCCAGGCCTGCTCCAGCCCCTGACCTCCGAGCTACCTGCGAAGCTCCCCAGCCTCTCCCAGCCTGTAGAGCTCACAGACACCCCTCACTGGATTTCACTTTCATCTCATTTTCTGTTCTCTACTGCCACTGTTTAAAACTGGGGAGTGATGGGGTGCACATAAGAAAATGATCAAAGTATGTTAGGTACATGTACCCGTCTGCTGAAATGAAGCCCATTAACCTGTTATAACCAATTTCAAAAGAGTGGGAAAAACAGGCAAAAGGAAAGCAGAGAGGTATCCACCGGAGGCTGCAGGGAGGAGGAAGGGGGAGTGGTGGTTTCATGGGGAGCCTATTGTCTCACATCTCCAGGACAAAAGAAACCGCTCCACAACAGCGTGGCTACACACTGGGCGCACCGAGCTATTGGCTTAAAAGGGGCTCAGAGGGCCGCGTGGATGCATGTAAAGTGTTTTTTTTAAAAAAAAAAAAAACCACAATTAAGAAATGTAAATAAATGTGGAGAAATAAGATAAAGTATCTCTTCCAAAGCAGACAGTCTCCTTGACTCTCATATTTCGGCTGCATGCCAGAGGAACCAGCAGTCTATAAAACCATCAACCATCAGATCTCACTGACGCACCCATGTCATTTGACCCAGTAATTCTACAGGCGCTTATTTCAAGGGACTGCGCAAATAAAGAAAAAAATCTTTACGCCTAAAGACAGTGTACTACAGTATTTTTAAGCAAAGAAAAAAATAAATTAATGATTTAAATATATACACATATACATACACATACATGTCAGAATCAACTCAAAGCAGATGCTCAAAAGTAGAAGAAAGTTAAATTGTAGAACTGTAGGTCTTCTTATCAGCAATTTCAGCTCTCCACAGGTAACCACAATATTACCAAAAACATTACCACAGTGCAATGAGAAATTACGATACGCTGAGAAATCACTCACGCAACTTATTATGGCACAGTTATAATTGTTCTATTTTATTACTATTGTTATATTATTTTATTCTATCTTTTTATAAATCACCATTAATATCTTACTGTGCCAAATTAATAAATTAAATCTTATCACATACATTTATTACATATATTCTCCTGCCTCTCTTTCTCTCCCTCCCTCTCTCTCTCTCTCTATATATAAGCAGTATCTACAGTTTGGTACTATCTGTGGTTTCAGACATACCCTGGGGACCCTGGACCATCTCTCCCACTAATAAGTGAGGCTACTCATGAACAACCAGAAGGTAATAGATGTTTATAGGAAGTTTTAAATATTAAAGCAAGCATTTTCATGTTAAAAATCCATTGCTGGGCATAGTGGAACACCTGAGGCAGGAGAATCACTGCAAGTTTGAGGCCAGCCTGGGCTACATAGTGAGACCCTGTCTCAAAAGAAAAAACAAAACAAATTCATAATTTTGAATATAGCTATTGTCAAAAGAGCACAGAGAAAAGAAAGGCAAGAAATAGATCAGTTGCCCTTATTTACACTTTCAGTTTCTCACATCAGAGAAACAAAGTGATATTTACACGTGGGTTTGATTTATCTAACTTAAGAGTATGCATCCATTTACCTAGAAATGTCTCAAGCGTATCCTCCTTTATGGCTGAGCAGCACTCCATTGTACTATTTAAAATGTCCTCTTTATCCATTCATTGACTGATGGGCATTTGAGCTTTTTCAAGATTTGGCTGTTAAAAAATGCTGCCATAAACATGGGTGTGGATATATCACTGAGGTATGATGTTTTTAATTCTTTCAGGAAAGGGAAACAGCTGGGTCAAATGGAGCCCCTACTTTTAGCTATCTGAGGAATCTCCACACTGATATCACAGTGGCTGCACCAGTCTACACTCCACCAACAGTGGAGAAAGGGTTCCTTCTTCCCCGGCCCCTCCAGTATCTGTCATGGTTGACTTCTTGATGACAGCCATTCTTTCTGGAGTGAGGTGGAACTTCAGTGTTTTAATTTGCATCTCTCTAATGACCAATGATGTTGAGTGTTTTTTCACGTATGTATTTGCTGTTTGTACTTCATCTGAGAAGCATCTGTTCATTTCAGATGCCCGTTTTGAGATTGGGTCTTTAAATTGGGCGGGGGGCTGATAGTTTTCAATTCTTTGAGTGTTCTAGATATCGGTCCTCTGTCTATGGAGCAGCTGTCAAAGATGTGTCCTCGCTGTGTGTTGTCCCTTCACTCTGATCGTGGTTTTTTTTGCGGTGCAAAAGCTTTTTAATAAGATGAGATCCCAGCTATTGATTCTCTGTAATATTTCCCGTGATTGGGGTTTTGTTCATAAAGTCTTTGCCTACACCACTGCCTTCAAGAGTTCTACCTATTTTCCCTTCCAGCATCTTTAGCGTTTCTGTTTTAAAATCCACATCTTTGATCCATTTTAACCAAAATGTACACTAGATACTATGAAATAGGAAGAAAACATTCAAATGGGAAAGGGCACTAGACCAGAGCCAAGGGAAAAGGAAGGAAGGGAAAAGAAAAAAAAAAGAAGGAAAAAATGAGAACAAAGCTTTGTGAATAAGGAGAGAAAGAGGAGTTGAAGGGAGGGAAAGGGAATGGGGAAAAAAGGACTCAAGACCTCACACACAGGTGGAAATTCCCCATGATGTACGTGATCATTATGTATATAGAAAATGTAACCAATAAATTAGAGACTTTCAAAAAATAAATTACTGATGTATTCCACCAAAGAGAGAGAGAAAAAAGAAAGAAAAGGAAAGAAAGATCAGAGGTGAATGGCAGCGACCTCCCCACCCTAGGACTCCCTCCCTAGAGGTACCCTTGGGCCCTACTTGGTCCAGCTTTAGAAAGATCTATTGAAATGAATCTGGGCACCTGGCCCTCGGCCAAGCTTGTAACAAAACCAGATCCCTGTTCTCATCCCCTGAGGCTTTCAAAAGCAAATAAACTTACCCTATTTCTCCCCTGCAGTCCCAGCACCAGCTGACACCGCCCAGGGAGGACTGCAGCTCTCCATGGCAACCCAGTAGGGGACCCCTGCAGGGTCCTTCTCCTCCAGCAGGGAGGGCCCTGCTTTCTGTCACCCAGCAGGGAGGGCCTGCTTTCTGTCACCCTTACCTCTTTCTTCTTCTTTGCCTTCTCTAAGGTGCTCAGCAGGGATTTGCGTTCTTCATTGGTTTTTTCTATGAGGTTCTTTATCTCCTTGACCCCCGTGACAGCATTTTGGATTTCCTTATTGATGTACTTACTCCCCTGGGTGGACATTTCTGCAAAAGAGGAAGAAATGAAGTTGGAGAGAGAAGTTGGAGCCAGGCAAATGGTCAGAAAGGCTGTTAAAGCTGGGGACCCTAGCCCCGCTCCCGGCTGGCAGCTGTATGGTGGCTGGACACAGGTTCCCATCACAAGCCTGCTCAGTCACGTGCAGTGGGAGTACACACGGCAGAGAAGGGATGGCAGTGCTGTGCCCTGTGCTGCCACATCACGTCCCCCTGGAAACTGGCAGGCAATTTTCAAGGAACTCAAAAAAAAAAAAAAAGTGTAAACTTGAAGCATCAAAATATACTGTTATTTTAGCCACAAATATTTGTGGAACTCAGTTTAACTGATCATCTGTACCTCTCTGTTCTAATGCACAGTGCCAGGTGACAGGGACAAGATGACAGAATGACACTGGAAGAGTGTAACTGAGACTATAATTGAAGCACAGCACCAAGTGACAAAGGCAATAAGACACTATCACTGAAGTCCCAGTTGGTCTCATGTCACATCAAACACTTCACATGCATTCTGGGGACAGGAAGTAGAGGAGGGAGGTGTAGGGCAAAGTGTTGTTCGTGGATCCTCTGAGCCTTTCTGTACCGTGAATCTTGTTCCTATAGTACTGCAGTCATTGCTGGCTGTACTGTACAGCACTGTGCCGCAGCTTCATGTTCCACTGTAATTACAGTATTGCACGTGACAGTTACGCAGATAAAAAGGAAAGTCATCAAGTTGCAGTGTCCTTTGGCCATCTGTTTGTGCTGAATATTATAATGGTCATAGGATCTATGCTCATTTAGTGACCAAGCCACCTAACAACCAAGTCACGGGAAGGGAACCAGGTCATTATAGGAGTAATGTCTATACAGTGCTCATCACAAGCACAAAAGGTAACTGGGTGAGGGGAGTTGCCTAGCTGGATGGTGGCAATTGTCCTCCAGGATGTGTGTGTATCAAAGCATCAGACTGTATACCACACATTATGGTTGATACATTGTGTCAACTTGACTAGTTTACAAGTTTAACTAACAGACTCAGGAAGCCAGGATCTTTACTTTGCAAATATTCTTATCTTGTGCAAGAGGAGGGCACAGAGATTTTTGCCAATGCTATACCTGCCCAGAGGGAGGGTGGCCTGTATACAATATAAAGGGGGGAAAGAGGCTGGCTTACTGCCCTCTTTTTCTCCAGTTGCTACCTTGAAGTGCTGGCCCAGTGCCATACCACCCTGCCTTGGAGCCAGCTGATTATGGACTGAAACCTCCACAAATAGTGAGCTAAATAAACCTTTCCTTCCTTCATTTTGGGTGTCAGGTGTTTTGTCCCAGCAATGAGAGAAAAGTAACCAAGATACCATAATAGATCATTTGTCTTTGCTAATGATAGCTCACTGGGATGTGGGAGAAGCAATGTTACAAAAAAAAAACCAAAATAATAGTTCAGGGTCTACAGCTAGGCAAAGGCAAATCCAAGTCTGAGTGTGAAGTCTGAGTATCTAAGATGCACAAAATTGGTCAGCTAGGAACAGGAAATGGGACAGAAAAAGGCCAAGTTGCAAGAAAGGTCTTGGGAAGAAGTGACCCCTAGCTGACCAGTTCTATTCTCCCCTGGGGGCAGAGAACTAGAACCTGGCTTTTGAGTGGTCAGGTCAGGACACATGGTAAGGGCTGGGGACACCACAAAGAGGAGAGGGACAAAGGCTCAAGGGCAAAACACCTCAGGAGGAGACAAGGCAGCCAGTCTGGGGGACAGGAAGAGAACTGCCAAATGACAGGCAGCAGCCAGAAGGGCTTGGAACATGCAGGCTACAGCCTAAAAGGCCCCTGGGCACAGGGAGTCTAAGCCGGAGCTGAGACAGAGGCCCAGAGGGCAGGCACAAGGCCACAGACCCCAGGCCTTGCAGAGGTTGCTGAGCAGAAGCAGCAGCCGGTCCAGCGGCTGCCTGAGGGTCACATGTGGTCTACTGACCCTGGAGCTCACTGTCAGAGACCAGTGGGTAGCCCAGAACTCCTCCATCCTCCATGGACAGCAGCAGAGCCACACACAGCAGCAGGGTCTTCATGGTGCCGCCCTGTCCAACTCGAAATCTGGCAAGGGTCTGTACAGGAGAAAAAGAGACCGTCAGGTAACAGTTAAGTTTGCCTCTTGGGTTCCTGCCACAGCTTCTGGGGACCTGCAGGCATCAGCTGCAAGTATATCCTTGAAAAATTGAGAAAAAAAACTCGGACCTGCCACTGACACCCTCAAAAAGCCAAGGGGAGAGACCACAGGACAGTGGTGACAGGGAAACAGCACCCCTGGAGTCAGAGGAGCTGGGCTCCCAAGAAGTCCCTCAGGAGGACAAGCCCCTTGGCTCTGCCAGGCTCCTTTCACACAGCCCGCTCCCTCTAAGTCTGCACCAGTGTGCTCTGCCAAGGTGCCCCTGCCACCACCGGGCTGGCTGCCCTGAGCCAGGGGACATGGGCCACAGCCCAGGTCTTACACAATGGACCCTTTTCCAGAAGCTGAAGTTGTTGCATAAAACAGAGATCCCTCCCCTCAGCACCCCTACTGTATTCCAAACTGCCCATCAGAGCTCACCCACTTCCCATAGCAGAAGGAGCCGTGAAAAGGGGTCCCCTGGTCCTGAAATGGGTCACATCTGAGAACTGCTCTCAGCCCAGCAGGCCCATCTGGATGCACCGGTAGATCATAATAAAGAAGGTGCTGCTGAGAGGTAATTAGATGCACAGAGCAAAGGCAGTGTGGGAGAAGAGAAGGCTGGTACCTGCCCCAGTGGTGGGTGGGTGGCTGGGCTGGCCAATTCTGCATCTACCAGAAGAAGGCTCCATAGTACAAGGGGCCCTGGCCAGCTGCTCACTGAGGCCTGCAATGCCACCAGCAGGGACACAGCCTTTGTTATGCCAGTGCCATAAAGCTAGCCAAGAACACCTCTCCAGAGAAGACCTGAGAGCTTCTGGGAAATTCACTCCAGATCCTCGGAAATAGGTTGGGGACCAGCAAGCAGAGGGTTGGGCTCTGAAGCCACAGCGGGTAGGGTCTGGAGGGGAGCAGCAGATCAGGTCTGCCACCAGGAGCCCGGCTGGGTCTGAAGAGCTGAGAAAGGGCGAGCCCAGCTCTCCCAGCTCCTGGTCTAGAGCGTGGGCGTGGAGTCACTGACATCTCTGAGCCTCTGAGCCTCTCTTTCTTTGGCTGTAAAATGGCTCTAATACGGAACTCGGAGGCATGAACTCTTTCTCACAAGGGTCTTTCATGTTCACAGTAAACAAGGATTACTTTGAAACCTCAGGACTGAGGGCGAGCAGTGGTAACATCTAACTGCCGCATCTGGAGAGGGGCTGAGGCCGCCTGCCTCCCCCCTCACCCCAATCCTTAGTGCAATTATCTGCTACATTTTAAAGCACCTGGGAATTCCCAGGAGTCTTGTGACAGTGCTGACAAGCTCGCAGGCAGGCAGAGTGGATGCCCCTGGCCCAAGTACAGCACAGGCATCAGTGTGTGGCTGGCTGGCCGCCCTCCCTCCCTCTGCAGGCTGCCTCTCCTTATCTCGCCTGCCAACTGCCCTGAGCCCCCAGCCCTACCAAGTCCTGCAACCCCCCTTTCCCAGCCTCCTTCCTCAGTGGTATGCAGCCCACTTCCCCTAAGCATTTTTACCCAATCAAGTGTTCCTTAAAAGCGCCCTGTTGTGGCTGTGTAACAGTCTATTCACAGAAGTGTTAGAATTTATCTTAACCATTCTCACAAGGCTGGGCATTGAAATGGCAGGCTCTCGGGCATCATTTTATAGTATCTGTACTGTCTTAGATTCCTACCCTGTCTCTTTAAAAACATAGTGTCATTAAAAGATTTTTTTAAAAAAAAATTATTGGGGCTAGAAGTTCTAGAAGGTCCATGGGCTTCCGTTCTCTCCCCCTCCCCCCGGTTCTGTATTAGTTTGATGCTGGACTGAGTAAGCCCTGTTCCCCTGCAGGCCTCCTATTAGATGTCTGAGGCCTGGTGGAGCTGGTGTGACTTCTCGCTAACGCAGCTGAGCGCATTAGAAAGCAGAGTAAGCAGGATTTGGGTGGCTGCGGGGTTTACTCAAATCCTCAATATCGTATTTATTACGTGCTCTCCGCAGAAATGGGAGAACTGACGGCCGCACCCACGCCCGGAGCAGAGCTGCAGGGGGCGCCTGGGTCGTCCGCGCCCCCGCTCACACCCCTGCGCCTGCTTCCGCCACAGGCCTGAAGCTCTGGGTCTCAATTTACCCGTTTTTGCAAAAAAAAAAACCAAGATCTGTCCGCGTGCAGATGGACTGCTGTAAAATCGTGTAGGTAACGCGCACGGGGACTCCTGCGTCTCGGCCGGCGCGCAGTCCCTGCGGCTCGGTCCCAGGCTCAGTTGCCGGGTGACGCAGCTTGGACCACCTCCCGTCCCCGGCTCCCCAGGGGCTTCCTGGAGCTGTCACCTCTCCCCACCGAGCGAGGGACCAGCAGGGCCCCGTGTGGCCCTGCGCAGGGGCTGGGAAGATGGGCACAGCTCACCGGTCCGCGGCGCCTGCTCCCGTGCGCTCCTCCTGGCGACTCAGGGCGGTGAGCTCGCCGAGGCGCGTATATATAGCACTCGGCTCACGTACACCCCCTTTGGGGCTGGCTGCGAACCTGCATGACTCACGCTCAAAGAATGCCACGAAAAGCATGGGGAGCTTTCTGGACGCGGGGAGGGGGGTGCGGTGCAGCGCTCAGCAGGGGGCACCTGGGGGCACATCCGCACCGCGAATGGCCTTCCCATCACCAGGGAGAGCGACCCTCTGGTGCAGCTGTTTCTACTCTGGGTTCACCTGGGGATCAGAGCTGGGGGCTGTGCTCCGGGAAGACAGCGCCTGTGGGGTGCCTCTCTTCATACGGTTTGGGGTGCGGGAGGGCTGCTCTATCCTGGATGGTTCCCAGTACCCAAAACCATCTCACAGTCCCTCGGCCCTATTGAATGTGAATCTTTCGCATTAAACATGCTCCACTTATCTCGCCCTATTTAAACAGGAAAGTGTCAGGAATAATGAGGGTAAGCTGGCCAGGGGCATCGTGTGAGGCTGAGAAGTCTGAAAATGTGCAGATTCCCTGATTAGGCTGAGGTAAAGGTCCCCGGCAGATCCGGCAGATTCACTGGGCCAAGAAAAAACAGAAATGCATACATTTGAGGGACCGAAAAGCCTCTCCGGTATCCATAATCCATGATCCATGCAGCTTAAGCAATTATTATCAACCTCTGATTATGGATTATGGATTTTGTCTTCTGTCTCCTGATCTGTGTCCAGAAGGGTTCAGTCATCCTCTGCTGCCTTCTGCCGAGAGCAGGAACATTTGTCATAGACACCCAGGCCTGGCAGGGAAGGGACAGTCCATAAGCTCCTGAGGTGCAGCTGCTTCTTTGGGAAGCAACTGAGCCACCCACTGTGGACCCCAGGATGGCTGAGCCCTGCCAGACAGGGGAGATGGGTGGGAGATAGGTCCAGGCAACCTGGCTTGCAAAGGCAGACTTTGAGAACCTTGTGAGAGCAAAGGCTCTGTGGTCAGGGCCTGTGTTTCCCTCTCCCTGTCTACTGAGGCACAGCCTGCAGGCCTAGTTTTTGGTTGCCCAAGGTCCAGGGGCTACAAGGACCTCCTTCCTTTTTGGGAGATAGCTGGGGAAAACTTCCAGTCCCATAAAGATGTGCAACCCTAGGCTGGTGCACAGACAGCTGACCACAGTCCCAGGAACCTTGAACTAATCTCCTTGCCTTGGGCCTCAGCTTCTCCCATTTGGGCAAGGAAGAATCTAGAATGTATCAACTCTAAGGCTTCCTTCTGTCTGACTTGATACAGTGCCAAGCACAAGACTGTTGGCTCTGGGGTGGGTGAAATGCCCCAAGAACTTGGAGCAGGATTTCTCCCCTGGAAGAGGCTTTGCTTTGTTTTCTTTTTTTAAAAAAAAGTGGAATTATCAGTAGCAGCTACATTTTCTTTGGAAACGGCCTCCTCTTTAGCATATCAATGCCTGGGGTCAGAATTGTTTTGGAGATTGCTCCTTGTCACTTCTGTTCTGTAGCTCCCCAGCATCCCACATCCGGCACAGGAAGTATACATCTGTGACAGATTTTAAAAAGTTAGATTTTGGAGGTCAGGCAGGGAGCTCTGCCTTCCTCAGCTGAGGGTAGGGGAGTAGAAGAAATAGCGTGATTCACAGCTGTGACCAGGTTCACTGGCAATGATTACTTGATTTCTCCAAACAAGGTTCAGAAGATTAAGGGGGGGGCACAAATTTTGAAAGCACAAGAGTCAAGGAGATCATAAGAGTCAACTGGTTCGGCCTCCCCACACCCCTCCATCCTACACCCACTCCAACACGTACCCCGCCGGGTGGTCATCCTACTTTGTTTGAATGCCACAACTAATTCCTTAGGGATTCCGTTGACAGAGTCAGGTCATCCAGTATGGAGGCCGAGTTCTGCCTCCTGGAACCACACAGAGAAGTTCTAACCCCTCTCTTCCCTGATACCTTCTGCTGTCTGATGGCAGTTTAACCTGCTTCCTTAGTGACCTCAGAATGGCAGCACCTCATGTCATCACCAGCTGCAGACCCCTCCCCAGTCCTTTCTTGGACCCTGCCTTTCTTGAAAGCTGGGCGCCCAGCACTGGACCTATCAATGCCAGGGGCAACCTGACCATGCAGAGCAGAAAGGCTCACCATCCCACCACTTCCTGTGCCCTGAGTATCCAAAGGAGCTTTTATCTAGATGCTGAGTCACTGACTGATTCATACAGAATTCATCACCATTTTGGCAGGTGTTGCTGGTTAGTCACTTCTTTCCCATGATGGACCTATACAGCTGGACTTGGGGTTTTAGCTGAGTTTCTTTCCTTAAGTGTTATGGGAGAGGGTCTTGAGGGTCAGAGGAGCAAGAGTTTTATGTTGTATCAGTTCATCTCCTTACGCCTTGCCTGCCACCTCTGGCTGCTCAGCTGTCTTTGGGCCTGATTTACTGTGCAGTGTGCTTGTTACGCACCCCACATCAACACCATGACCGGGCTTGGCACCACCAGCATGCAGCTCCCCTGGCACAAATATACCTGGAGCAAACTGGAATGGACAAAAGCAACTTCCTCCTCTGGCATCCATTAAGAATCACTACTTAGGATGTGACTATTTAATGTATGTATTCAGTCAGTGACAGGCCCATGATAAAAACTGCAGATAATAAAATCATATAACCAGCCCCAAGATGAAGCAGAGGTATCCAGGGCTCTTACTGGCCCTCCTTAAACTCCATCACTTGATCTCCTGCCTCTTCCCACTTAGCATCTTTAGAGGAAAAGTTTGAGGCTAGTGGATCTTGTGTTGCTTATCATGTGCCTAGAAGTAGACACATGGTACCTAACTTAGCTTTCCCATGACTCCTGCTATAGTCTGGCTGAGTGATCTTGATTGCTCCTCAAAGATGTGCAGCTCCAGCTCCACCCTGCAGCTCCAACTGTTAGACTGATGAGCCTGGAAAGAAAAACTGGCCCCTGGATCTGCCTCAAACAAGACCCACTTTTTCCAAGCTAATTATGATTCCCATCAGTCAGTGGTTCTCGTGGAATTATACAGTGGGTATGCAGTGGAATATCCTGGGGAGCACTAGAAACTGCCCATGCCTAAGTCCAGCTCCAGAGGTTATAACCGAGTTGAAGCCAGCATCAAGTGTTTTTTAAGATTCTAAGTAAAGGCAGAGAAAGCTAAGGAGCATTGCCTTCGGATTTACAAACTGCTGGTTTCTGCTTTATCCCGTCTGATCATCAGCAACCTCTGTGTCTTCCTTCAAGTGTGTGGTATTAATTCCCACTTTACAGAAGAGGTGGGGTGAGCAGAGCAGAGGGACCCTAGCAGGCTTTTCCTTTCCCTGAGCTGAAGTCGGCCTCCTTACAATTTCTTCACTGTTTTCTCTTATTGTTCAGGCAATATAGGATATGGCGTCCTGTCTTCTAAGATGGCCCTTCAAGCCTTTGAAAATCGAAATTGTATTTCTTCTCAAATATGTTTCCTCATGTAGACTCTGACTCATTTTCATCCGGTGAAGTTGCTGCATACCTCACTTTCTCCATCCTTACCCAAAAAGGATTGTTTTTGTCATTGTCTCTCTGATGTGACTTTCAGATCTGACACGTGACACACTGGCTCTGGCTGGCCAGGCATAAAGGCAGCAGACTTGGGATTTCCACTTGGGCTCCCGGCATCCCCCAGACTCTCTGCTTGCTTTCCTATAATCTAATAAACTGTCACGTTGCTCAGATTGGGGCAGGCTGAAGGACTGGGGCACATGACACAGCACCCACTGGCTCCAGGTTTCCCCAAAGATTTAGGGAAAAAGGCTAAAATGTAGCGAATAATCGATCTTCTTGTCTTTATCTGTCTTATTGCCAACTCCTCTCTAAGTCTCATGTATCTGAAGTACTGCGTGTTTATTTATATACATACATTTATATTTAGAAGATATGTGTATCTATATTTATAAACAAATATATGCATAAATAACATTTTGCTCTTTTATCTTTTTAAAAATAAATATTAAATCATATGATCCATACCATGCTATTAACTGACTCTTTTCAACTTAATAAAATATTATGCCTATCCATCCAGGTCAATAGGATACACAGGAAGACCTCACGCCATGCTTTTCAGTAGCTATGTGATATCCCATAATAAGGCTAAACACGCTATATGCAACCACCACCCCCTCCCAATTTTACCCTAAGCACTGCTGCAGTAAACAACCTTCTGCCTGCATCCTATTTTTCTGATGATTCACTGCTTTATGTAAGGTAACCAAGTTGCTGGATAAGAGAAATGATATATTCTGAACATTCACAGGTCTTGGCTTTGGCTTTTCCCAAAGGTTGCCATGGCTCCTGTGTCTCTCAAGAATGTCCATTCCCGCACGATCATCACGCTCAGCTTGAATCTGTGCCAGTTTGATAGATGAAAAATAACATTTTGCTATTCTAACCTCTTCCTGTGTCCACTGTTTTCATTTTTGATCACAATTTTCTTTTCTGTGACTTGCCTCTTTGTATGGTGACCTCACTTTATCAGGTGACTTTTTTTCTGTCAATGTTTCAAAGCTCTTTAAGTAAACAGAGAAACCAACTCTTTGTGTGTTGTGAATTTTTTCCCTAACAGACTCCTTTATTTGCCTTTTGTCTTTCAGTATGAAGGCTTTTTGCAAATTTTTATGCAAGTGAAATTTGTATCTTTTTGTTTATATATTCTACACTTTATGCCTTGCTTAAGAATGCCTCCCTCTATCAGATTCAGCTATTCTAATTTTTCTAGCTTTCTGTGGTGTTAACTTTCATATTTGGATATTTAATCAAAACGGCATTTGCAGAGGGCATGCGGCAGGGATGAGATTTCATATTCCTCCAGGTATACAGCAGATGGTCAGCACGACTATCAGATAAGCCACCCTGTTCACACTGAGTTAAAATGGCATTAGTTTCTTAAATAATGGGCTCTCTGTCAGGATGTTCTGGTCTGTTCCTCTTTCTTTATTCATGTGCAATATATCATTTTAATTTTGTAACTTTAAAATATGATTCAATACTAAGAAGATAATCTTCCTCGCTCTTCCTTTCCAAATGATCTTGGTTATTCTTGTACATCAATTCTTTGGTATGGACTTAAAATTAATTTTGCCCCATTGAAATATAGTATTATAATTACAATTGCATTCTTTTTACTTATTAGTTCTGAAGTGTTCACATTTTTATATTCTATTTTATATATTTGTTATATTTTATATTATTTTCCCCTTTTTAGGAACACATCAGTCTTTAATGTAAACTATCATTTTTATTTTTAAATGAATTTTTATATAAATATTTGATATTTTATATAATATTTAATATTGTATTAAAAACATCAAATAGTGTAAAAACACCAATACAACCTTTTCTCCTGCCACACTTCTCAGCATGCCATGCCTTCCACATTCATCCAGAAAGGCTATTATTTTTATATTAAAGACTCCTCTTAGAATATAAGAGATATACAGAATAGCAGGAACCAAAATACAGAAAAGCCAAAAACATCCAGAAAGAAAACCGGAGTGTACAGAATCAGCAGGAAGAAGAGACCAGAGAAGGATCTTTGTGAGATTAATTTCTTAGGTCAGCCTGGCTGGGGCGCAGTGCCAGGCATTTGATTGAACCCTGTTCTACATGTTTCTCTGAAGGTGTTTTTTTAGGTGACAGCAACACTGAAGTCAACAGACCGAGTAAAGCAGATTACCTTCCACCATGTGGTGGGCCTCAGCAAGCAGTTGAAAGATGTAAGAAAAAAATAAACGACCACTCCAGACACAGTGGTCACACCGGTCATCACAGCCACAGTAGCTGGAAGACTGAAGCAGGACAATCGTAGAAGTTTGAGATCAGCCTGTGAGAAAAAAAGAAAAGAAAAAGCAAGGACGGGCTGGGGATGCAGCTCTGTGGTAGAGCGCCCTGGGTTCCACCCTAGGACTAAAAACGAAACAAACCGACAAACAAAACACCCCAGACCCTCTGGGCAGCCTTCAGCCTCTGCAGCTTCACCTCTGCCCCGGTCTCCAGCCTTCTGGCCTGCCCTGCCCTGCGCTTTGGGACCTGCTGGCCCAGGCAATCACATGAGCCAGCTCCTCAGCGCGCATCTCTGCATTCTCCTCATGTGTTCGGAGGCGTAGGTGTAGACAGATGTGCATACACAGGAGTGATGTCGGTGCGGTGTGTACAGACACACACAGTAAGTCTCCCTTCTGTGGGCCTGCTTTCCATACTTTCAGCAGTCCACTGTGAGTCACAAGTATTAAATAGAAACTTCCCGAAAGAATCCACACACTTTAAAAAGCAGGCAGCTCTGAGCAGCATAATGAATTCTCACACCTCCCTCCTGTGTCTCTCCCGGGATAGGAATCTTCCCTTTCTCCAGTGTCCCCCTGCTGTGCCTGCTACCCACCTGTGCTCATGGGGAGTACAAATAGAGTATTTTAAGAGAGACCACATTCACACAATTTTTACCACATGCATCCTTATAACTGTTTTCTCTTAGTATTAGTAATTTGTTACCTCTTACTGTGCCTGATTTATAAATCAGAGTTATTCAGAGGTATGTATATACAGAAGAACATAAGTGTCTGTAGGGTTTGGCACTGTCTGTGGTTTCAGGCATCCCCGAGGAGCCTTGGAACACATCCCTGGGGACAAGAGCCACAGTGGCTGTGTAGACATCATCTGTTGGCTCTTTCTCTAGGGCTCTGCCTGGGACATGTTACTTGCAGCAGAGAGGTGACAGGTAAGGCCATTAAGTAAGTTAGTTGACCACAGGGAAGAGAGCTACTTCTCTGAGCATTGAGCACTGCTGCCACCCCCTGAGGAGAGTTGGGGGCTGTGAGCCAGGAGGGAAAAGGGGTGCCACTGCTGGGGGCGGGCACAGGAGAGGAGCTGCCTGGGAGGCTGGTAGAGGTGCAGGTCCTGAGTGTTAGGAGGAAGAGGGATGTTTCTAGCCTGAAGAAGAGGAGAAATTGTGCCTCAGGGACCCCTGGGGGCTGTAGGGGGCTGCAGGGGGCAGCAGGGGCTGGTGTGAGCTAAAGTGCTCTGCTTCCATGGCAGGGCAGCACTGATTCCAAGGAAGCTGGGCAGCACCCTCCTGAACCCATGGAGAATGCCACATTCCTGATCCCTGTTCTCTAGTTCTCCCCCTTTAAAAATGACCTCTGCTCTTTGTTTACTCCAATACTGGCAATTGAGCCCAGGCCTTCACACTAGGCTAAATCCCCAGCCCTTTTTAAATTTATGTTTTGTTTTGAAGCAGAGTCTTGCTAAGTTGCTAACCTGCCCAGCCTGGGGCTGGAACTTGCTGTTCTCCTGCCTTAGCCTCCCACAGTGCTGAGATCACAGGCAGGTGTAGTCATAATGCAGTTGGTCCCTGCTCTTTCCCCATTTCCTTCCACTGCACACGGCTACGTGCAGTAACCAGCAGCCCATAGAAGGGCAGCGCTCCAGGTGAAAACAATACTAGGCAGTCTGCCCCCCGGCCACCCCACTCCACCCAATGCCTGCCACCTGCGCCTCCGCTCTGATCTCCCAGCTTGGCCAGATCCCAAGGTCCTCAGATCTGATCACCACGGTGGTGTGGGCCTTCTGGTTGGCCCTGGGTCCACCCCTCTCTGGCTATTGGTAGGACATGTCTGAGAATGCCTCCTACACCGGAAAATGCTCCCCCAAAGACTGGGTGATCGTTAGGGGTCCTGCCTCCTCTTGCTCTGAGACTCAGCCCTGCTTCTGTGCACCCTCCCCTTCCTGTCCTCTTTGATGTGACCACTCAGGTCCTTTGATCCTGCTGTGTCCTAACTGCACCAGCCCTTTCCTGTCACTCCACAAAGCTGAGCTCCTCTCCCCGGAGTCCCTTGGGACCTGGAGTTCATCATCTCCCTCTGTAGGGCTGGGACTTGCTCTGCTCACCCAGGGCTCTTCTGCAGCCAGAAGCAACAGCTGCCAGGTCTTTGCAGATTCATCTGCAAGACCACAGCAACAGCCCAGGGGCCAAAGAGCCCAAGAGCCAGAGAGGCAGTGGGAGTGGCACCCTTCACACCAAAACCCAGTTTTTTCTTCTTCTTTCTGCACACAAAGACTTGTGCTCCTGTCAGCAGAGGCAGCATGGTCTCTGCAGCAGAACACACACGCACTGTGTTTGGCCTGGCTGGTTCAAACCCCGAGATTGCCGCTTACTAGTGGGCTCTAAGCATATCCTTCAGCCTCTCCACACTCAGGTTCCTCACTGAAAATAGAAGGCAGCAGTGCCCCTTACCTCACAGAGCTGCTGCGAGGGGTAAACACGTAAATACACAGGAGGCTCTAGGCAAAGGTCCCTTTGACCCTCCCACGGAGGAGAAGGGCTCTCTGGGGTTTATGAAGCAGCTCCTGGGCACATCCCAGGGTCCGGCAGGCACAGGCTTAGACAGCCTCGGGAGTACTATGTGACTAGTACCAGGCAGATGGCATCCGCTCTGAACCCATCACCTTCCCTGTGAGGTGGGCAGCGCAGTCTCTGGCCTCTCTTCTGCAAGGTCATTGAGATCACCGGAGAATGTGCTTCTCAAACTGTCACCTTGAGGGGCAAGGTAGGACGGATGGGAGACATCGGAGCATCTGACCTTTGTGATCTACTGGGCATTGGGACCGGGTGGCTGTCCACCCCTCTGGTGGCTTCATCTTTGTGATTTACTGGGCATTGGGACAGGGTGGTTGTCCACTGCTCCGGTGGCTTCACTCCAGCTATAAATGGGTGAGCCTGGGGCCCCCTTTGTCCCTGTGCTAACCTCCATCCCACCTCTGTCGGGAGAGTTACTGGTGTAGTTTGCCCTGCTCCCTTACCAGGCTGATCTTGTGGATTCTGCCACTTTCCCCCAGATTTCGTGTACAACCTGGGACCTGGCAGGTACTCAGCAAACTGTGCTGAGTTACTGAATAGCGACGCAGGATGTTCGTTTATGACAAGAGTCAACTCCTTATTTGAGGTCACTTCCTTTCTGAGGTCACTTACACCCAAGGCCCCACCAGAATCTGGGAGCCCAGAGGCCCCCTTTCCTCTGGCGACGTTCAGAGACATGAAGTGGGTATCCCGTAGTCACTGGGCTCCACGGAGTGACCCAAGGGTGACCGAGAGTCCTAGTCTGTGGTGGATGTAGTATTGGAGCAAACCCACCAGCGGGGGGCTGCGGCTGGGGCTGGAAAGCCAGGAATCCTTCCTTGTCCCTGTCCCTCGACCTCACAGATGGGTGGGAAAAGAGTGCGGAGGTAAAATCCGGGGTTCCCTCCACTCCGGCCCCCAGCCACGAGGCGTCCCCGGAGTGAAGTCGCCGAGGGACCGCGACCTCCGGCCCCGCCCCGCGCGCCCTCACCGCGGCCTCACAAAGAGGCCCGGCCGCGGCAGTTTTGAAAATACTATGGAAGTTGATCTGGGCCGAGGCCCAAGGAGTGACGAGGAGGGAGGGAAGGAGGGAAGGAGGGAAGGAGGGAGGCGGCGGGGAGGGGGCGAGCGCTGCGCGCGCGGAGAGGCGGGCGCGGGGCGGCGCAGACTCGCCGGGCTGGGGCGGGCGGCGGCGCTAGGCGCCCGGCGGGGTGTCCCCACTGCGACCGCGGGACCCTCGCCACCCTCCCCGCGCCTCTCCGCGCCCGGCCCCGTGCCCGGCATGACGCCCGCGGGCGGCGCGTAGGGCGGCCACCCGGTGCCCGGGGAGGACCCGCCGGCTCATCCGCAGGCTCCAGCCGCCCGCTGCGGGGCCCTCCCGAGGCTCCGGCCGAAGGGACCATGAAAGGTAAGCGGAGCTGCGGGACGACGCCACCCGGAGGACTCGCTGCGCCCCGAGTCGGGCCAGCGCACCAGGGGGCGCTTCTCCGACCCGCAGGACTGCGCGGGAGCGTGCGCGAGGAGCTTAGGGGGACAGTGAGGAGCCCTGAAGTCCAGGGGAAGAGGATTCTGAGAAGAGAGGGAATGGGTAGCAATCGCAGCGCCTCTCCCCTTTTTGCATTTGGACCCTCACTGCCATTGCTGTCCTTCAAAAACAAACTTAAAGTCCAGGAAAGTTTGATCCCTTGGAGCAGTCAGCACAGAAAGGTGTCACCAGCAGAACCTCCCCGAGAACCCCTCCCAGAGGCTGCTGCAGCCCCGCCTAGCCCTCTGCCATCCCAGAGCCAGGGAGTCTCCTCTACCACCTTCAGTGGCTTCCTTCGAACCCTGCCTGACCTCCCTACCCTCTGACCAGAGACAAAGCAGCTGGGACCAAGCTGAGCTGTCCTCAACAGGGGTCATCACCATGGTGACCCTGGCAGCCAGTTCTTGAGATGGAAATTAGAGTCTGTCTGCTCCCGTGATCCAGAGTCCGGAGGTCCTAAGTGGCTGGGCAGTTCCTGGCTCTGGCTTTTCTGAGACCCTGGAGCGCATGTTTGGTCTTCGACTTCATTCTCAGGCTAAGGTAGAAGCAGACTCGGGAGTCGCGTGGGAGTTTTAGTGCCTCTCCAGAGCCTGTCAGTGGTCCTGAAGTGGCCTGCACAGTGCTAGAGGTGAGAACCTCATCGCCTGCTCACAATCTACTGAAATTTGAAACAGGGAATGCCTTTTGCCACTCTCGACAGGGCTCTGAGCTATACTCTCAGGTGCTGCTGAGGAAGGCATGGGGAAGGTGGGGTGGGGTCCAGGCCTCCCAAGCCAGCTCAGCTGGCGCAGCTGTTTGTCCAGCACGTGAGTCTGAGAGTGCATTTGAAGAAAGGGCTCGGGAGACAGAGTGCTGATTGCACACATCCTCCTTGTAGAGCTGACGAAATTGCTACCCAAAGAGGCAGGGGGTGGATATGTGACCACCCAGTCCACAGAGCCCCCTATTTGGCTTCATGCTCATCTTGAAATTCTCCATCACTTTTAAAACAAGGGACTTTTGACTTTGATTCAGCACTGGGCACCACAAATGATATAGCTAATGCTGTGTGCAAGTGACTTGCTTGAGCCCCATAGCTAGTTGGGGACTCTAGAGTCCAGGGATCTTGACTTCCGGGCCAGGATACCACCTGCCTCTCTGCTGCTTCCTTCCCTCAGGGCTGGCCTCTTATTCCTATGCTGGCTGCAGCATGTCTGGGGTGAGCCACGGAAGCTATAATCAACCCCGGGGAGTTCTGTTGGCTGGTGAGGAGAACCTCACCCACAGAGGGCCCACTCTTAGCCGCCACAGTCCGCAAGCTTAGGGCAAGTTATTACCAGAAGGTTCTGGAAAGTTCTTAGGTCGTTATCTTACCACAGCCTGCAGGCCACAGACTGCCCTGGCCCTTGGCAAGGGTGGTAAGATGCTGCACATTCTCAGAGTGGTTTGGGCTCCACCAACATTCCAGACAAACGCTGTAAGAGAAAATGCACGGAGAAGACCAACGGGTCACTGTAGCCTGTGCAACAGAGGCACAAAGAGCAGGAGTGAGTGAGCATCAGTGGGAACCTGCGTCCTCTGGTTCCAGGGGCCTCCAGGCTGCTAGCAGGTAGTTGTGGCTCCTAGAAAGCAGCCCCCAACCCGATTTCTCATCTCCTTCCCCTGCTCAGAATTGCAGTCTCCCAGGTGCCAGCGGAACTCCCAGCCACTGAGGCTTGGAGCGCGGCTCTTGGGAAACCCTCAGTGATCTCCTGTGACACCCCAGGGCCCACAGAGTACAGAGCTTCAGAGGAAGGCGGGCTTGGTGCCCAGCACACCTCGCTGCCAGGCAGCCAGGAAGAGCTGCCATCTCCACCTGAGATGGAACTGGCAGGCCCAGACAAGCAAATATTTGGCTTTGGGATTGGAGAGAAGTGGGATTTTTCTGACTGGAGTGGGAAAAGCAGAGTGCCCCTCAGGCAGGGCGGGGCCACTTCCAGAGAGGCCTTTTCTGGAGGGAGGCAGCTCCTCGTGCTCCTCCAAAGGCTGCACCAATCTTCCAATTACATCTGTTGGCAAAGGGTTATGGTCCCCTGCTCAAAACAAGCATGGTGATGTGATGTTTTTGTGATGGAAAGCAATGATCGTGACGGTGCTTAAACAAGAAAACACCCACTGAGTGGCACAATCCACCAGGGCAGAGCGCCAGGGCCCTCTCTGCCTGCTTCCAGCTAGCCATGCCCACCCGGCTCCCAGGCAGCTGCCTGTCTGATGCATGCAGGCATCTGGCCCCTCTCATGTGTAACCTTAGGAGGCTCACAGCTGCCATCAGACCTTGGTGACAAGCCCACCTCAGAGCTCCCTGCCGATTTGTGTGAGCCATTATTGGCCATCTGTGGACTTGTTTCCACATCTCCAGTGACAGGGTCTTGACAAGAGAGCCCTCGAAGATCCAAGAAGCAATCTGGGTGGCTGCAAAAATGATTGGTTTGGAGTCAAAGCCGTGGGCACTGGTCATAATTCTGTCGTATTCCTTCTCAGAGCTCCATTCTCCTCCTGGGTGGTCCTTGATGCCCAGGAGCTCTGGGTTCCAGCACCACTTGGGAACAGAAGAGTGGTGGGAAGCAGGGTTACCATGGGCCTTAGCCCCAGGGGATGTGTGCTCGGCTACCTGCCTGCAAGGATAGGGTGACACAGTGCTGCCAGGCGAGAGAGGAACAGAGTCCACACTGCATGGCAGAGTACAAGCAAGGGGAGAAGGAGTCTGTGAAAGCCCAGCTCTGGCATCCCAGAGACGTCTTCATACACTCAAGGGTGGACAGGCTGTTCCTCTATCCCAGACCTCAAGTTCTGCAGGGAACCATTGCACATGGCCCAGCTCGGGGCACTAATGGGTTAGGATGTTGGAGATCAGCTCCAAACCCTTAGTCGGATGGTTTAGTAACAAAAGGCTCGTATCCTGGGCTAATTCGTGAGGTAGGGAAAGGGTTCTACTTCGCACTAAGTGTTGGTGGATAGCTTAGGAGTTTCCATGGACAGAAGCTGTTCTGGGCATGACAATTGCCAGGGCAACAGACTGTGCCACTCATATATGCTCTACCTATGCTTGGTTAGTGTGTGCGTGTGTGTGTGGGGGTGTGTGTGTGCGTGCATGTGTGTGTGTGTGTGTGTGTGTGTGTGTGTGTGAAGGGATCCCTGGAGTCCTGAGGTCAGCCTGGCCTATCCCTTCTTCAGCTTCATTCCTAGGACAATACTGGACTCTGGACTTCTGTCCCCTTCTCCAAGCAGACCTGCTCACCCCAGTGGTCTCAAGGTGTGAGCTCCATGAGTGTGGGGTCTCTGTCTACCTTTTCTCTGGCCTCTAAAGGTGATCGTTGACATTGACTCATTGTACACATCTGGGCTCCCCACTGTGCTTAAAGGCATGGATCATGCCAAAGCATCCTCTCTCTGAACCTGACATAGGCATTTGATGCAGACACCACTTCCATTTAACATGTACTGACCAACTGTCATATGTGGGGGTTTGTACATCCACAGGTGTCTAACTGCCAAGAAAGTAGGATACTTGAAATTTGTGCCCTGAATTATTTGAAAGAGACAAAGCATGGTAAATTAGTGTCATGCTGGATTTCCAAGGGCAGAGTATGGGGTGGTACTGATTCCTTTGCTGCTCTTCTGATCATGCTATGGCTCCTGGACTTTGGGGTCCTTACTAGACTCTGTCTCTGAGAAGTCTCTCTGGTCTTACTCACTGGGCATGTGGGAACAGGCTGAGCTCCTGACCCACATTTCCAGTTGCATCCTCAGCCTCTCTAGCTGGAGTCTGCAGGTATCTTCTTCATGGGTTGGAGGAGACTCCTCAACCTCCAGCTGCATCCAAGATGGAAAGTTAGCTGGGATGTCCCCATGATTTTCAGCCAGCCAACATGTTGCATGGGTTACCTGTTTTGGGGGAGTAGGTGTGCCAGCTGGAAAGCAAACTTCCTGCCTGCATGGCAGAGATGAGACAGATACACCTAAGAAGAGAACTGAATAATCAAGATGGACAGAGCAAAAGGACAATGAGTGGCCTGGACAGTGCATTCGGTAGAGTCCCCAGATGGCCAGGGAAGGTTTCAGAAAGGCTTAGGAAGAAGCTGAAGAGTGGGGAGAGTAGGGTCAGGCCAGGCAGGAAAGGCAGGAAGTGGTGTTGGCAAGAGCTGGACTTGAGGTCCTCAGGGGAAATGTGTTTAGTGATGGTGGGAAAAGAGATTTGCCTGGAGCAGAGACAGCGACGGGTAGCCTTCAGTGCCACCTAAAGGACTTCTGGCTGTGTCCTGTTGGCCTTAGAGAGTCCAGGAAGAGTACATCAGGAGACAGCCTGTTGGCTACTGTTCCTTCAACATCCTCTGCAGACTTTAGCCCACGTTGGGAACTCTCCACTTCTGAGGAGTGGGAGGAAGAAAATGAGCCAAGAGGAGTGGTCACCAACACAGGCGGAGAACTAGGAGGGCGATGGCAGGGAAAGTGAGCAGCGTTCCAGGATGCAGGAAATGGCCCATCCATTGACAACGGATCCTCGCACAGCCTGGATTAGCTGCTCAGGAAAAAGAAAGCCAGGCTGCAAAGGACAGGGTGAAGACGGAGGCCGAAGTAAAGATCTGGACACCGCTGGACTGAGAAGCTGCTGAGAAATGGAAGTCGGTGGAGAGAGAAGGGGGGTCAGAGAGAAGGGACCTGCAAGGTCAGCATGACACGTGCTGATGTGAAGGCAAAGGGACAGAAGTGTGGCGGTGAAGGAGGGAGTGGAGATTCACCTTGGGGGTCAGGGGTGTCTGTGCTGGGACCTAACAAAGGGGGGAAATGGACAGGCATAGACTTTCATGTTCCCAGCCGCATCTAATCTGTGTGTGACACATAAGCATTATTTCCAGAAAATTTAGGAATTCAGAAAAGAGAATAACTACAGCACTCATCTGTGCATCTACTCGGGGATGATAAATGGTAAGATGTACCTGGAGGGTCTTCCGGAAATCTCAGTGTGTATGTTTCACGTGAACCTTTTTCACACAGGCTATGTGATCTTATCTGTCTTATTCTGCCACACATACTTGAAAAATAAAAGCGCCTGCGTGAAGCTCAGCGGTGGAGTATATCCTTAGCTTGTACCAGACTCTGGGTTCAATCTCCAACACTAAAGGAATTTTTTTTTAATCAACAAAAGAAGATAGATATCTTTCTCAGACAATAAATATAGATCTACAGCATTTTTTAAATGGTTGCATAACATTCTCTAGTATGACTCTACCATAAGCAGTTTTAAGCAGTTTTCTGTTGATGGACATCGCAGCTGTTCACATGTTCCCCCGGGTTTATCACGGCATGCAGTGATCACCTCTAAAATGCCTACATCTTTGCCTAGCGGTATAGTTATCCTCTTAGGAAAAGCTGCTAGAAGGGTTTGAGGCATCAAAGGGTGTGCTCCTTGAAATGCCAGCTGCTCCAAATCGTGCAAGGGTTTCTTCCTGCAACCCCTCCCCCTGCCCGATCCTGGCTGTGAGGTATAGCCATCTCCAGGGAGGTCACAGAAGACACAGGAGTTGAGACTTCATGGTCTTGATCTTTTCAGAGCAGGAAGAAGTGAGCTCACCTTTGGAGGATGGGTGGGCAAAGGAGGAAAAACTCAGGAGTCAGAAGTGAGGATCCAAAGGGCAGGATTAGCTCGGAGCCTGGTCTGCACCGTTCTCTGACACACACGCATGCTACAGAGCGGAAGAGCAGGCTGAACACTGACTGGCTTCCCCGTCCGGAGCAGGAGGCTGAGCCTGCACAGTAGCACCAAGATAGGAGCTGGAGGCGGTACAGGTGGAAGAGCAGTGAGCTCCAGAGAGGCCAGACTGAGCTCCAGCCGATGTGGACTTGAGACCTGCCGATCCTGGGTCAAGGACGCCCCAAGTTTCAACTTTAAAGGTGACACAGGAGACAGAAGACATAATCCAACACTGTCATTATCCAGAACAGGGTCATTCCAAGGACCTTAGTTCCATGCAATTGGTAGGGGCACTGTTCAAGGTTGACAGGAAGCTTGAAGGCCAAACAAGTCTGAGAAACAGATATAGATTTAAATGGGCTTTTTTGCAGGACATTTCAGAATGTTTGCTCTGCTGGCGTGACCCAGTGACAGCGACGGAGTATGCAGCATTTTCGCAACTCACTTGACCAAAGGATAGTTTAGAACTCATGTTCCATAGGCTGTGTCTTGGAAAATGGGTGTCTTGGAGACTGGTGTGGAGAGTGATGGGGCTGGGGCAGATGATGGCAGTGACTGGAGGAGAAAAGGAAAGTGACCTTAATGAAAGCCACTTACGCCCTTAAGCATTGACAGTGTGCTGTGTTCCTTCATGTGCCAGCTTGCTGGATTTTCACAGGGGCCCTGGAAAGTGGAGGGTACACCCCCCTACCTTACACATGGGGGCCAGGAGGCTCGGGACAGGGAGGGAGACCCAGGACAGCCTGCACAGACCTCAAAAAGTGAGAAACAGGGCTCATAGAATTTGAGGGGCCAGAAAGGACAACAGAGGTCCATCAAACTAGCAGCCCCAGTCCCATCCCACTAAATTTATAGGGTTCCTGAGAGCAGAGAAGGGGCTGTCCCAATTAGTATGGATGTGTTCGAGTCCTCAGCTGTATGGAATGAAAACTCAAGACCTCAAGCAGAAGTGATCTCACCCCTTGAGGTGCTATTGGCAAATGGGGTGGACACATGGGGGTTTCCCAGTGGCCTGGGCTTTCTCCTGGCACTTAAGAGCAAGGCCAGGCTGGGTGTGGCGGTGCATGTCTGTCATCCCAGCACTCTGAGAGGTGAAGGCAGGAGGACTACAAGTTCAGGCTCATTTTAGGCAATTTAGTGACTTAGCAAAACCCTGTCCCACAAATTTCAGAAAGGGAAGGGGACTGCTGGGGATATAGCTCCGTGAGAAGACTCTGAGTTCAATCCCAAGTGCACAGCAGGTAAATCGAATCTGATGAAAACTTGTATAGCCTAAAATACCCACAGTGTGCAAGTGAAAACAAAACAAAAAATGGGCTGGGGATTTAGCTCAGTGGCATAAGCGCCTGCCTTGCAAGCATGTGGTCGTGAGTTTGATCCCCAGTACTGATAAAAAAAAAACCCAAAACCCAAGGGCATCAAAAGAAAGGAAAGTCATTTAGGATAAGAAGGGTTTAGGATAGAGAGGGGATTGACTCCCAATCTCTGTGCCTACCAACCACACAGGGGAGGGTGACTGAGAATTCAGAGGAGGGGCCAAGAGAGGAAGCACCTGTCCCAGGTAGCAGATGTGGGTTTTAGGAAGGAAGAAAGAGCCTTGGGAGGGGGAACCAAATGGAGATGAGCAGGAGAGGAAGGAAACAGCAGGAGCACAGAGGGCGCCAGTCACAACTCGCCAGCCGAATCCGAATGGAGCCATTAGCCTCTCTGGAGTGGAGAGGGGCGGGCAGATTCCCACTGGTGTACAGATGAAGCCACAAAGGAAGCCCGCAGAAGGGGCAGTGGCGGGAAGGGACTAATGAAAACAATTTTGCAGCCTTAATTACAGGGTCTGCAACCTTAAACTATAGCTCTGCTGCAACTTTAAACATAGCATTGGCTCCTGAGAAGACTCTGAAATCTTTATTTTTCCTGACCCAATTGGCAGTTTTGAAAACTCGCTCTGTGAACTCTGCTGAAGATAATCATCAAAATATGTTCCTTGAAGTGCCCACAAAAAGACCTTTTATTCCGTTCCTCGAATCAATCTCTCTCCCCAACTTGAGCAGAAGAAAGCAGCCCTGGAAAGTTGAAAGGGGATCAACTGCACATTTTTGGTCAGCTGAAAGAAATACAGCATCCACGACCACAGTTAAGTGAGCGGCTGGTTAGCAGGCCTGGTCCGTTTGCCACCCGCAGCAGGAGAGGTAACCCAAGATCAACCCCGAGGCCTTGGGCTGGCGATGTTCCTCTACAAGCTGAGCGTTTTGAGAGGCTGAAGCAGGGAGGTTATAAGTTTGAGCTCAGCTGAGGCAACTTAGAGATTCCCTATCTCAAAAAATAAATAAATTTTAAAAGGCTGAGGATGTAGCTTAGTACAGAGGCCTTGGGTTTAATCCCTAGTATGGAATAAAAAAGAAAAAGCAACATCAACCCAAGAGAATCAGTGGCCACCAGAGCCCTGTCCCAGGATATGCACCTTCAGGAAAACTTTCTATATGGCTCTGGGGAGCAAA
The DNA here is from genome assembly GCA_004027455.1 of Hydrochoerus hydrochaeris. Lineage (NCBI taxonomy): Eukaryota > Metazoa > Chordata > Mammalia > Rodentia > Hydrochaeridae > Hydrochoerus > Hydrochoerus hydrochaeris. The sequence continues at coordinate 90,733 of PVLA01005475.1, forward strand.
GGTTTAAAACAAACAAGCAATTCCTCAATGTGGCTGTTCTTCCGTGTTCGAATTGAGGATTATGAGTTGGGAATTATGACCAATGAATTGGGAGGAACAGAAGCCCTTCAGGGCTCCTTTTGATACCACTATGTTATGGATCTGGGCTTGCGACATCGGCCTTGAAAGGCTTTTTTTCCCCCTAAGTACACTGCCTGCAATTTGAGCAATGTTAGCCACATGAAGACTGGAGCCTGGCGGCGCTGTCCCTAGGAAATCTGTGCGGCTGGCTTCCCTCTGACAGGAGCTGAACCCCTCCCTTGTCACAGCTGGGGTCTCTTATGGCCTCCAGCTGGGCTTAGTCTTAGCTTCTTCGTGATTCCCAGAGAAGCAGCCTGTTCCAACTGTGTCCCGCAGAGGGGCTAATGCAAGTTTGTGTGTTTGAAAGACACAATATAGTAAATGTTTAAATTTTTTAAAAATATTTATGGCAGAGAAGCACACATTGTCATTAGACCCCCCTCAGAATCCTCCCTCTCACTTCAGACACACTTATTCTTGCCCCTCTCGGAGGCAGTTCTGCGCTCCACTTTTGTGAGGATCTTAGTGGTGCTGTCGGGGCTGCCGTGATGTTCTGAATAGATTAGAAACACTGACCCTTGATGGTCACTGACTTTGGAGGAGAGCCAGAACTCCCCCAGCATCAGATCCAGTGAATCAGGTGAGCGAGGCACACCACAACGCTTTTGTGGGCCTCTTTTCGTTGGACAGCACCCAGCAGCAGCATTCACTGTATTTTTAATCACAGCTTGAAAAGATCCTCACGAAAGAGGACTTCCAGAGCTACTTCAGAAAGTGGCAAGAATGGTGGGATAAGTGTGTTCATAGCAGGGGAGTATTCGAATTCACAGCAGTATGTCTTTTACTACATTCGTTGTTTTTGATCATCTCTTGTCTTCTCCCTTCTCTTCATCCCTTGTCTTTTGATATGTAAAAGATATATCAAAAAGAACATATGTAGTAAAAGCCACTCCCTTCTGCCCTAGCTCCTGAAATCAACAAAATGAGAAGCAGGAGGAAAATGAGAGTGCTTGTGCCTGCACCTGCCACAGGGGCTGTTCCAGCTCCCTGTGGTCTTGGGACACCTGCGCCTATTTGACACGGGGTTCTCCTCTGCCATCCAGACACATGCAGCTCACTCAGGTGCTCCCCAGCTTTGGGCACCTTCAAAGTTCTGAATTTTGTGTGCGTTTATGTGCAGCGTAACCAACAGCCAGAGAGAGCCTCTTCTCAGAGAGCTGCAGGATTACAGGCCATATTCTAAGTGATTAACTGGAACCAGGATGGGAAAAACTGACCCCCTATGCCCAGATATCCCCTATATACTCTATCTTGAGGACAGGAGCATCATAGCCTTTGCTCTAGTGCCACAGAGGAGAAGGAAGCAGAGCCTCAATCTAGCAGGCTCTGCCTCGGCCCCACTATTCGTTCCTTGACAGTCGGTTGAAGCCTCAGGCCTCTGTGGGCTTATTGTGTGTCTGCATCTTTAAACCTTTGCAAACTCCAGGTATCCACACTCCCTAGCCAACTCTAAAAATAAATCAAATTTAAACCATATTTCAAGCAGTTGGTCTTTATTTTTTAGTAAAAATGAGGTCACTACTGCAAAGGCAGAGGGTGACAATAAACAAAGGCTACAGGCCCTTAAAGGGTCAGTGAAGCACAGCCCTGAACATCCACTGCAGCACCAGCCCTGTGCCAAGAGGGGCTGGGAGGGGGTTCCCGATCTCAGGGAGGCAGCAGACTGGGACTGGGGGTCATGGTGCATAAACAGTGCCAGGCTGAGAAAGGCAGGTCTTGCCCCAGCTCTTGTCAAATTGGAAGGCTCATTTCTCACCCAGTCTCTGCCACAGCCTTCCTGAGCTGGGTGTGTGACTGCAGAAACCCCACATGTGTATCTGTGTCTCGCTCCAGGTTCCTGGACATCTAAACACCACTAACCAGCTGCTGGGTCACTCACTGTCCCTGAGCCTTTGTACCATGACAAAGTGGGCTCTGGGACTCCCCTCCTACTGTCTCAGCCCATAGTTCTCCACCTCTGGGATCACTTCTGAGATCAGCAACACCGAAGGCACAGGAATAGGCACAGGAAATGGGCAGGGTAGGAAGTTCTGCCTCAGGTGACCCTGCATGGTCCAATGCAGGGGAGGCATCCGGATCCCTGTCCATTCAGTCAGCCCCTAGTAAATCACAACTCTGTCTTCCGCCAAGCTTTTCCCATTTTTACGTCTGCATGTTTATCCATTCTCTGACCGGAACAGTCTCGGTGTAATGTGAGTATGATGAGTTTGTGCTTGCAAAGGGTCCAGCCTCACAAATGCTTTGAATTATGTTCTCATTAAGAGGAACAAAGCTCAAGGAGCCAATAGCTGCAGCATTCCAGACATAGGTGAATTGGGAGTCCCTGAGGTCTGGGGCTCCGCGCTGGAGAGCAGGAAGTGCAGGGATTATGAAGCGGGGATGCTGTCTTTGGAGACAGGGAAAGGCTGTGAGTTACAGAGCTGAGATGTCAGTGCAGGGATGATGGCCAAATACTCATGAGCCCCTCTTGTCTGGAAAGAGCTGAGCTCCAGAGCTGGCAGGTGTCACTTCCTGTCCCTTGGGCCACTCCTCACAGTACTGGCAAGCAGTCATCATTCATTCCTACTTGCTAAGGATAGCTGGTTTAAGGGGCTCTCACTTGGAGAGGCCTGGGGCTGGGGGAGGTGCTTGCTGAAGGCTGGTGTCAGCCTCACTTGAATTAAGTCATCCCAGAGTCCCTGCAAAGACTGTAAACAGGGAGGTGATGAAATTGGCCCTGGAACCAGAACAGGGAGTGGCCAGTTACCAGGGAGGGCAGAGCAGCACCGCCAAGCCTGGAGAGAAATGAGGCTGGGGGGCCTTGGAGGGTCCCTGCTTTCAGTGCCAGAAGAGGCCCTGGCAGGCTTCAATCAGCCCCGCATGGAAGGCTCCAAGGAGTTCCAGCCCATCTCTCCGGAGGAGGCATCGCCATATGGGAAAGAGATCACAACCTTGTAACCAGGCCGGGGCAGCTGTGCCTGTAAACTGCTGGCAGGCTGATGATGGGCTGGCAGTGTGAGCTGCAGCCTTAGCAGCCCTCACTAACTTGCTTACTTGCATAGCCGCACACCCACACACGCACTCTGAGCACGCACACACACTAGTGCTGTCGGCAAAAGGCTACCTAGAATCTGCTGCTGGGGAGAAGAAAACCAGGATTCAGGAGCTTTACCCAGCCGCTCTACAAGTGTAATCAGCATTAAAGACTTCATCACGGGCATACGCACACACACCAACTCAGTGTCCTCTCTTGTCAAATTGGAAGGCTCATTTCTCACCCAGTCTCTGCCACAGGCTAGTTGGAAGGGTTGGATGGGACAGCAGAAGTGGGAAAGCATCCCAAGTCAGGATCCTTGACCTTGGTCCCTTGAGAGGCCCCTCCAGTGGCTCCAGGTGCAGTCATAGAACCACCACCAGGAAGCAGAATACAGAATCATCCATCTACTCGCTCAAAATTGTGTTTGTTGAGCCCTCTCTGTGTCTGCCACCATGCTGGGGACTTTGGTTAAAGCAGAGAACAAGACCAAGGTAATTCTTCTTCTCAAACCTCCGCACTCATACAGCCAGAGAAATGAGGAAAGGTTTCTGCAGTCTGTAACGAAGTGAGTCACAGAGCACAGGAAGCACAGGCTGCATGAACTTGCCGAGGCTGGGAGCTCAAAAAAGATGTGGCTGCGGGGCTGAAGTCTGACCCGGAGGAGGCCGAGCAGAAGGCTCTCACAGCAGTGACTGCGGCATCTTTAATCTGGTGCCTGCCTCTGTTCCTGCCCCAGGAGGTCCATTCAGGGTGGCCCTTTGCCCACCAGGTGTTCTTGCTGACTCTGCATCTCAACTTCTGGGTTGACCACAGTGGTACAGTGCAGGATTCAGGGAATGAGGCTGCAGGTGCTGAAGAGTCCTAGGGTGCAACTCAAGGTGATCACTGGTTATTGTCAGTGCCCTTGATGCTCTGCACACTTGGTCACAGGCCTTTCCCTCCTCCTTTCTGCCAACAAACCTGTGGGTGCAGAGTTGGGAATGTTCAGTACTTTGGAGAATGTCTGCGCCTTACCTCGAGTCACAGTAGCTATGCTGGGAAAGGTTTCAGAGTTCGGTTCTTGGATTCCCCACTTATATTCTGTGTGCTATTAAGCAGCCTGCCTAACTTCTTTGGACCTCAGTCTTTTTGTCCATAAAAGGGATACCTTAGAGTTAGAAAGTGTATAGAATTGTTGTAAAGACAACCTTTGAGGCAATACCCAATACTTCATTACATTTTTTAAAAAATGGAAATAAAGAAAAGCAAACTTAGTGCTTTTGTTTCTAGCATTATCAACCTAGAAATATTCTTTGGCTGTAACATTTAGGTATTAGATAAATGACAAACACACTGCTTAATGCACTGATAAAGTTGAAAGAAAATAAGGAGAAACCCTAAGGACCAAATAAAACAAGCATAAGGCATAATTAAATTAGGAGTCGAAACTACATGGGGGAATAAGCACAGAGACTGGATCAGGGACATCAGGTCTTGGATGCATGCAGGGGTGGGGAGAGGGGAGTCAAGGCCACCAGTGGTACCAGGAGGTGCCCCGCCCAAGCTGCTGTCACACCAAGATGGCCTCAGTCCCTTTAGATTGGTCACAACCCTCCCATAGATCGCTCAATGCCTCGCCCTCTCTTGGTAAAGATTTTGATTCTTGGGCCTGGGATTTAGCTCAGCAGCATAAGCGCCTGACTGGGAAGCTCAAGGTCATGAGTTCAGTCCCCAGTACCAAAAAAGAAAAAAGGAACGTTTTTGACTTTCATCCCAGCTACTCTTGGGGAAATAGGAGTAGAACAAGAGGCAGGGGAGAAAAGATCCAACTTCTAGAAGCTGACCTGGAAGCTTGGTATCTCCAAAGACTCCAGGCAGTCTCACTGATCATGTTTTACTGCTACTGTGTGGTTTGGTTAGTTTTGGTCCTGGGGATTGAACCCAGGGCCTGCTCCATGCTAAGCACACACTCTACCACTGAGCAATATCCGCAGCCCTTGCATGATTTTTAAGCGAATGGGGAAAAGTATGTATATTTCTTGAGTTAAACTTAAAAATGTATTTATTTTTATGTTATATTTTATTTTTATGTTACAGGGTGTACTGATATATATATATATATAGGCTATGTGGGTTGAAGCATATTTATATACTTTTTCTTAATGGTAACTTGTTAATTAAGCAGAACATTAAGATGTTCTTAAAAATCTAATCTACTATATTTATTTTTAAGAAATTGTCTGAAGAAAATCATGTGTGCACAACATCTCATGTATAAAGTTTTCACTGCAGTATTAGACACACTGAACTGTTATCATGCACACACATGTATGTATATGCATGTACATATGCATACAATTTTTCTAAAGCATATAAGCATAACTAGAAATATTATATATCATGATCCTTTATCTCTAAAACATGTATTTCCTAAGAATAGAATATAATCAGAGAGCAGTTAAAGATTTCAAGAATTTATTTTGATATTTTGTCTCATCAACTGTAAAATGCTCTGATTTTGTTAATTGACTGCTTAATACCCCTTAAGAGTTTCCTCCTTCCAGCACAGGGTCCGGTTTGTGGGTAGGTACTGCGTTTGGCTGTCATGTCTCTTTCACTCTTTATTTGATGACTATGACAGTTTTGACTAGCTGACTTTTCAAAGATAGGATGATCCTGGTCTTGTGCTTGCCCACACTTCCTTTGCACTTTTGGGTAGTAAAGCACTTAGGTGTTGGTGACTGCTTCCCATGATACCCACGTGTCCATCCTAGGCGATGTTACTTTAGATCATCTAGTCAAGGTGCTTTCTGATCTCCCCAGTGGATCAGCACTAAGTTTCCCCTTCCCTTGCAACTAACAAGGAATCAGTGTCTTCGTCAAAATGACTCTTAATGACCTTTAAAGACAATATCTACTGATGATTCTTGCCTGACCCAGTTTTTACCATGACTATAACATGCTGACTCCAGAGTTACTAGAACTCCAGTGATGCTATAAGGAAGAGCTATCCCTTTTCCCTGTCTCTCTGTGTGTGGGTTCATGAATTTCTACTTTAGGAGTTATAATTCTGTTATTATACTGTGTTCCTCACCTTTCCATTACCAAGAAAAAATATGTGACCTACACAATTTACAAGAAGAAAGATTTACTTCAGCTCACAGTTTCGGAGGGTTTGGTCCATGGTTATCTGGCTCTGAATCAGGAACATATGGTGGAAGGGCACTTCACAGGGATGCTGCTCACCTTTCAGCAACCAGGAATCAGAGAGAGAGAAGAAAGGGCTGGGGACACGATACACCTTTCAGTCATAGACCTCAATGACCTGCTCCCTCCAGCTGGTCCCCGTCTCATAACAGCCCTTTCAGCTATGAACTGACCAGTGGATTAATTCATTGATGAGGTTAATGATCACGATCCAATATGAAAGTCCCACCTTTGAACATGGGAGACATTGGAGAAACATTTTAGCTCTAAACCTGAACACATACTTAGGTATTTTAGTATTGAAATTGTCCCAGGTTTGGCCAGTGGAGACATCGTCAACTAGTTTTTGTGTTCCTTGTGATATTTCATTTTTCCTCTTCCTTTCTTTATTCCTTCTTTTTCTCTTATTTTTATTTTAGCACTTCCTTGGTGGAAGTGTTCCAAGTCCATCATCTGCCTTCCCTGTTCTATCTTAGTTTCTTTCTTGTTGCTGGAGCACAGTGTGCAACTCCACAGCTTAAAAGAAGAAAGGTTTATTTTGGCTCACAGTCTAGAGAGATTTTAGTCCATAATAGGCTGGCTCCAGGGCAGAGTGGCATGGTAGAGGAGGCCTGCTTATGGCATGGCAGCAGCAAGCTGAGAGAGAGCAAGGGAGGTGGGAGGGAGATAGACCCAGCTAGACCGTGTCCCCAGGGACTCACCTTCTCCAAGCAGGTTTCACCTTCCAGCATCACATTTAGCTATAAATTCATTAGCAGATTAAGCACTTAGTCACTGACATCGCTCTTCTGCAAGGCAGGTAAGGCAAGGATTGGCTGATTGGGGCCGTTATTTTGATCTGTAGTTTTCAAGGCTGATTATTTTTTAGCTAGGTCTTGTTCTGGGGGGTAAGAGGGGTTTAGAGGTATGTATTTTGGATAAACTCATAGAAGCACAGTTGTAGGGTCAAAGGGTAAATGCATGTATCCAGTTCTTCTCCAAAAGCCATGGCCAGGTTGCAGCCCCTCCCCCAACTTCCAGCAGCCTAACCAGTAGTGTTGTGTTGCTAAGATGTGTTATTGTCAGGCATCTGCTCGTTGCCATCCTGATGAGTGACAAATGTCATCACAATGCGACTTCAGAGTGCATTGATCATATCCACAAAGTTGAACATCTTTTCATTTGTTAAGGTCATCTTATACTATTTTTTTTTTTTGGTCTTTTTGATCTGAGATCAAAAAGGGTCTCATTATGCAGGTCAGGCTGGTCTTGAACTTGCAACATTCCTCCTGCCTCAGCCTCCAGAGTGCTAGAATTACAGGCATGTGCCACCACACCCAGCTCTACCTTTTCATAAATTGTGCAGATCTTTGGCCAACTTTTCTATAGCATTTCGAGTCCTTTATTATTTTTTTTTAAAGCGCTTTATAAATTTGGTATAGTAGTTTTTGTCTGCGGTATGTGTGGTATTTCTTTTTTCCGGTTTGTCATTTGTCTTTTAATTTTTCATTGTGCATATGGTAGATTTTATTCTGTGCAAAAATGTTTCATTTTACTGCCAATGTAGTTAAATACACTGACCTTTTATGACCCCTAGATTCAGATACAATGAATCTCTGCAAAGGACAAATGTCCTTTATAGACATCCCCCAAGCAACTGAGGTTTCATCATCCACCTTCATCCCCGCCACCAGAGTGAGAGGAGGTCAGAGGAGGTCAGCTCCCACTTCTCAGCTGCCCCTTTGGGGATTTGGCTCATTCTGCCCTACCTTAGGCGTCTTCCCTCCCACCGTTCCTAAGAGGCCAGACCTTACCAGAAGAGGAACTCCGAGATGTCTAGGAAGGAAACCAACCTTCTAAATGAGGAAAGGCACTGTCACCTAATGTCTTACTTAGGGACCACATCACCCCAGGAAAGAAGCACCTCCCTGGCCTCCTCCCAGGGCCCCTCTGACACCCATGGGTCTGGAGTCAGGTGTGTACGGCAGGCAGGGCCCGGGCCACCTTATCCCATCCCACTTTCTCCTCTTCACATTTCACCCGAGCTGGATGCCGAGCGTTGGTGGGGACCATGGTGGACCCAATTCTGCCTCAGCCCTGCTGGAGTCCTGCTTCTGTTACCTTGTGTCAGGGCACAAGAGGACACCGAACCAGTCAATCAGCTCTCATTTCCCTTTACCCACCCCCAGGGCCCTGAGAGAGATGCAGATAGAACAGCTCGCAGGACTGTTCTATCTGTGTGTCTCCTCCAGCTGGAGATGGGAGATGAAGCCAGAGGGGTGGGAAGTCCCTGAGTCTCATCTCTGCCCTCTTTTACTCAGCTTGGACACCTGGAGCTCAGATGGGCTGGTTTAGTCCCCAGGGAAGGGTGAGCAGGGGGTGTGGGGCCTGGTCCTGGTGGGTCAGCTGGAGGTGGCTCAGGGTCCAGCCTGGGGCTGATGGCTCTGGCTCCATCGCAGTGAGGTCGGCCGGTGGTGACGGGGATGCACTGTGTGTTACCGAAGAGGATCTGGCCGGTGACGACGAGGACATGCCATCCTTCCCAGGCACACAGGAGGGTAAGGGCATCAAGTCCACCCCTGCCTCCTTTCTGGGCTGAACACTCCCTCCCCGTCTCGAGGCTGGGTAGAGACTTGTTCTCACCATGTGGCTTCAGACTCCAGGCTCTCATTTCCCAGTGGCTCCTGGAGAGGGAAGGACAGAGCTACGTGGCCCTGGGCAGTTCAGTATGGCTCATGTCAGCCTTTGACAGAAGTGCTACCTGTCTGTGGGGCAATCCAGAGGAACCTCCTCCCTCTCCCCCAGCCAGGCGCTCTGTGCCCGGGGCCTGTCTTCCAGCCCCCCCCTTACTTTTGTCTGGAGAGTGAGCCAGGCACCGGGTTGTCACTTGTTTCAAGTGCTCCTCGCAAGCAGCTGAGGTCGAGTTCACAGAAGGAATTTCACAGTCGGGGCCACCACTGCCTTCCCGTTGGCCACTGGTCACCTGCCAGAGTTTCCAGGAATAGCGGCTCCCTCCTCCCTCCATACTGGTGACCTGACTTCTAGACTGTAACCTTGTGCTTGTTTTCTAGGAAAATAGTCACCTGTCCAGTTTGGGGACTGATGACCAACTTCCAGTTTACCTGAAGGGGGTTCCCCCGGGGTGAAGGACTTTTACCTTTAACAATGAATCTCTGCAAACAACCCTGCTTTGCCCATACTGAGAAGTCCCCGGGATAGGAGATTTTTGGTGTTAAAGTCTAGAAAGCTTGGGCTGAACCAGAACAAGCTGCCTGTGTTGCGGGTCATCAGTGGGGCCACTGCAGAGAAGAGTGGTTTCTTCGCCCCATGGGACAAAATGGTGGGGATTACCATGGTGATGAGGATAGGAAGCTTTTGGTGGATGTTTTTGTTTTTGTTTTTTGCAGTATTGGGAATTGAACTCAGGGCCTTCTCACTGAACTACATCCCCAGACCTTTTTATTTTATATTTTGAAAGAGGGTCTGTATAAATTTGCTAAGCTGCCCAGGGTTGGCTTGCAATCCTCCTGTCTCAGCCTCCCAGAATGCTGGGATCACAGGTGTGCACCTCCTTCCAGAAAGCCTTAAGGCCTTGAGAAAGGCAGTAGGATGGGTAGGGAATGAGGGTGGAGAACCCCTGGAATGAGCCTAGTGGTGACCCTGACTCTACAGCTCAGCCTTTACCTTTGGCCTAAACAACTGCCCTCCTCCTGCCCCCACAGGCCAGCCAGGACCCCGCTGCAGCCGCTGCCAGAAGAACCTGTCTCTGCACACGTCGGTGCGGATCCTGTACCTCTTCCTGGCTCTGCTCCTGGTGGCCGTGGCCGTGCTGGCCTCTCTGGGTGAGTCCAGGGCTCCGCCAGCCCAGGCTGCAAAGGGGTTTCTGCCAGGCCCTGCCCCAAAACTTCCTGTACCCAGAACCCGGAACCAGAACCTTCCCCGCTAGAAATGTTAATGGCTAATTCACACTGGGAAGACTGGCTCCAAATTTCTGGGCAAGAGTGAGCCGTGTGGCCTTGAATGAAGCCACCCCCACCAGGGCTCCTGAGCCCCACAGGTAAAATGAGACCATAGGAGGAGATCAGTGGTCCTCAGCTTCAGTTCCAAGTAAAAATCCCTTGATAAATTGGAAACTACTGATGTCTGAGCCCCACCTGGGCAAAGGAACTAACACACAGTCCTCTAACTCTGTGGGTGACTCCTGTGTGCACCCAGGGCCAAGGTGACCGGGTCAGGTGACTTCTGAGCCCCTTCTATGGTGTGTGTTTCTTGTTCTTTGCTTTTCTTTTTAATTTTATTTTAAAGAGAATAAAACCCAAAAAATGAAACAGAATAAAGACAATCAAAACAATGAAAGTGATACATGACTTCAAAACAGAATAACAGGAAATTACCAATGGCTACCATAATGCCTCTTGTCATCTTCAAAATAGCTGCCCATGCCAGTCTGTGTGTTTCTTAAGGTGAGGCTGGACTCTCACCCACATCCAGAGCACCTCTGGTATTCATTAACATGCAAAGTTTGGGGTCTCACAGAGACCTCTGAAGTCCAAACCCTGCAGGGGAGTTCCCAGGAGGTTGGTGCTTCTCCTGTATGCTACAGTTTCTATCACTGTGGTAGCAGCCAGGGGACAGCATATGGCCAGTTTGGAGTGACTCCTAACTGCTGGATGCTCACAGTTAAGGTAAATTGATTAAAGGAGCGGGGCGAGGTCTCTGCAACCCCATTGTGCTCCTCGCTTCGAGCTTGGAAAGTCCAGCCTCCCGTGGGTCTGTTTGTTCCAATCTCCTAGATGTCTGAGCTGGGGGGAGGGGGAGGCAGTGGCAGCACTGGGGGCTGCCCTCACACTGGTGCCCACTCTGACGGGCAGTGCCTCACCAGGAGAGGCACCTGCTCCTGGCCCTGACTCGGGACATTGAGTAACCAGCGTTCACGTACTGAAGAAAATAAGGTCTAAAGAGTAAGAAAAATGGCTAAACAAATACTACGTAGTTACAAATGTGCAGGGTGAGGAAGCCCTTGGCTGTGGGCTTGGAAGGGAACTTCATGAAAGTTTAGGATAAATTCTCCGCACATCTGTTTCTTCGTCTGTACACTGGTTCTTCACTGAGAGGAGGTGCCAGTGAAATCACTGTGATAAACTGTGGCCTGCTCAGCTGTCTGACAGGATGTGGTTATTTATAGTTGCTCTCAGCACGTACTGTACATCCCTTCCCTGATCCGAGATCCATAATGTGTTCACTCGCTCTCTGGGTGGTGCTCATTTGACTTCAGAGGATCCATGGGGAACATCCTGCCGCCCCCCCCTTCCAGTCTCTGCCCTCCTACCTCTGCCAGTCCCCTTCAGCACCTGCTGCAGAAAGCCAAGGATCTCATTGCTGAGGTGCCCCCTGCCCAGCCCCATGTCCTTGGGGCTCCAGGCTGCCATGGCATGAACCTATCTATAAGCTTCCCTGGAGGGTACCAAGGACTTCACAAACGCTTACACCCTTTGACCTGTAATTTATTCTAAGAGAACAATCATATAAATACAAACATCATATAAAAGGAATTGTTTCTAAGGTCAAGAATTATTCGTGCTTACATGCCAGATTTTATTAATAAACTTGGAAGAAGAGACATGCTCAGTGTCATAAGGGATTTTTATGTCATTACTGTGCCGTTTACATAGATACAATTCAAATACGGAAAGCAATGGTTTGGGCCTTGGGTCAGGCTTGGTTGTACAGTTGGGAGGCTGAGGCAGGAGGGTTGCTGAGGGTTTGAAGCCACCCTGGACTACAAAATGAGTTCAAAGCCAGCCTGGATTGCATAGTGAAACTCTATCTCAAAAAGACGTAAAATAAAATATAAAATAAAATGTTTGGGCCCTTATGGAAAAATGTCCTTGAGACAAAATAAAGCCAAATAAAAGAAAGTAGATGAAATATTCAGAACATCCAAGTTTTTCTTTTGTTTTCTAAAAAAGTGTGTATCTACATAGATGTAGGATGGATGTGAGCTCAATCAGGGCAAGAAGAAAGTCCCAAAGATCTGGGTGGCAGCAGTCTCTGGGTGCAGGACTAAGAATATTTTTTATTTTATCTTGTATATTTTTTCTGTGTTTTTCCTATTCTACCTCATGTTCAGGTCCAATCTTTGAACCCTCAGAAGGGAGGTATATTATTGTTTTATAAAGAGATATGCCAAACTCTGGCCATAAGAAGCATCTTCCCTTTCCACTTTGGTAAGCTTCTAAGGAGCAGGGTGAAGGGGTTTGGACAGCTGATAAAAATGCTTTCTCACAACCTGCGTATTGAGGTTTGTTTGTCTGAACCAAGACCCTGTCCCAGTTCTCATCTCTCCCTACAGTTTTTAGGAAGGTGGATTCTCTCTCCGAAGACATCTCCTTAGCCCAGTCCATTTATAACAAGAAGCTTATGTCAATGCAGGAAAATCTTCGAGGACTGGGTAAGCATCTACTGTCCGGGTGTGGGTGGGCAGAGCACCCAGCGCATGGTGCCAGAGCAAGGTGGGCTTCACCAGCCCGAGACAAGGACAGATGTGGCCTCTGCTTCCCTCTCCAGTGAGCACCAACCATTTAAAGAGGCTCTGGTGGACCTTAGGTCCCAAGCAGGTGTTTCTGTGTGGAACAGAGATCTAACCAGAGTCTACAGGCAAAGGAGAAAGCCAAGAATACTCCGTTTCCAAAATACCCTCATGAGTGAAACGAGTTTTAAGACTTTCCAAAAGCCTCCTGCTGCATCAGCCCTTTACTTAATGTGTAATGCTTTTTACCCCCTGCTTTAACCAGGAACATTCTAGAAAGGGATGAAGTAGGAGAAGCCTTAATAGACAGGATTACAAGTAATTTGGTCTGATGCAAATATAAAGTCCAGGTCCACCACTAACTAGCGAGCATGATTTGACAAGCCAGCTTCTCTGTGCCTTGTTCCTTTTGACTCACAAGGCAAAAATCCCTGTACCGCCTTCGCTAAGGGAAACGTGAGATGATCAGGTATGATAACAGATGTGAATGTATTTGCTGAAATTCCAAAATATAAGTGGGAGGTTCTCGGCTACCTCAGGAGAGCTATTAATATGTATTCTTGAGAATGTGGTGGTGGTGGGGAGAGAATATGTTTTAAGTCCTGACTTTCAGATCACATAGCAGAGATGTTTGGCAAAGATTTTCTAGGAAAGGATTTCATATGAGGACTCAGGAAAGGATGCCAGATCAGGAAGTCACTTGCCGATTCAGGGGACTCTGAAATGTTTAATTTAAAGACGCATCATTGTCCTGTAATCCATCAGCCATTCAAAATGTCTTTTCTCCTAAAGACCTGAAAGCCCTGAACAACTGCTCTTTCTGCCACGAAACTGGGCAGCTGGGACAAGAGATCAGGAAGCTGCAGGAGGAGCTGGAGGGGCTGCAGAAGATGCTTCTGGCCCAGGAGGCCCAGTTGGACCAGACTTCTCAGGCCCATGAGCTGCTGTCCACCACCAGCAGTCAAATCTCCCAGGAGATGGGCAGTTGCGCTTTCTCCATCCACCAAGTCAACCAGTCTCTGGGGCTCTTCCTGGCTCAGGTGAGGAGCTGGCAGGCCACAACGGCCAGCCTGGACCTCTCTCTGAAGGACCTCACCCAGGAGTGCTACGATGTCAAGGCTGCCACGCACCAGATCAACTTCACTGTGGGGCAGACCGCCGAGTGGATCCATGGGATCCAGCGGAAGACGGATGAGGAAACCCTGACCCTGCAGAAGATGGTCACTGACTGGCAGAACTACACCCGGCTCTTCGGCAGCCTGCGCAGCAACGCTGCCAAGACCGGGGAAATGGTGAAGAACATTCAGGCCACCCTGGGGGCGGCGTCGCAGCGCATCAGCCAGAATTCCGAGAGCATGCACGACTTGGTTCTGCAGGTGATGGGCTTGCAGCTGCAGCTGGATAACATCTCCTCCTTCCTGGACGACCACGAGGAGAACATGCACGATCTCCAGTACCACACCCGCTACGCGCAGAACCGCACAGTGGAGAGGTTCGAATCGCTGGAAGGACGCATGGCTTCTCATGAGATCGAAATCAGCACCATCTTCACCAACATCAATGCCACTGACAGCCACGTGCACAGCATGCTCAAATACCTGGATGACGTGCGACTGTCCTGCACGCTGGGCTTCCACACCCACGCGGAGGAGCTCTACTACCTGAACAAGTCCGTCTCCCTCATGCTGGGCACCACCGACCTGCTCCGGGAGCGCTTTGGCCTGCTCAGCGCCCGGCTGGACTTCAGTGTCCGCAACCTCTCCATGATCGTGGAGGAGATGAAGGCTGTGGACACGCAGCACGGAGCGATCCTTCGCAATGTCACCATCCTGCGAGGTAAGAGGGGGGCTGGGCAGGATCGCGCCCAAATTCCCAAAGGCCTTGGTGATCTCCCCAGAGGCAGAAGTATCAGATTTTAGTGGTGCTAACACAGTCCTGTAGCAAATGTCCAGGACAATCAGTAGCCTAAAGGTGTCCTTGCAAGCCTCTTTTGTAAGGCAAGTATGGTTTCTAATGCTGCCTACTGTATGTATCTGGATTTTTATATATGTATTATTCAACAGGGTCTGCACAGAGAAATAGGAAGAATTTGTGTTTTGGAAACCACCTACGCTTGTATTTTTCCTTTCCTATCTGCGTATCAATGTTCTCATCTGCCTGTTCAGCTACCTGCCCTTCCCTGAGCTATCAGTCTGATCCACTACTCTCCATGTGCCCACTTTTGGGTCAGAGTTCTCTAAGAAACAACCAATGACAGATAGATAGATAGATAGATAGATAGATAGATAGATAGATAGATAGAAAAGTGATGGATGGATGAATGGATGGATGGAGAGAGAATTGGCTTATATGATTGTGAAAGCTGACAGGTCCAAAATCAGCAGAGCTGATGGCCCATTTGGAAGGCCATCAGGCAGGAAGAGTTCTCTGACTCAGGGAAGGTCTAGTTATTCAGGCCCTCTACTGCTTGGAGAGGTCCACCCACATTAGGAAGGGCAACCTGCTTTTCTTAGTCTATCAATTTAAATGTCATTCTTATCCAAGGTCACTCTCACAAACACATCCAGGTGAACATTTGACCAAAACCGGGCACCCAAGGCCTAGTCAAACTGATATAAAATTAGTCACCGCGAGTCCACTGCTTCTTAACTTGGCAGCCATACACGTTTCCAAAGACCACCACACTTACTCTCCAAAGTAAAGATAGTAACAAGGTTATGGTTCTGCCTAACATAACCCAACTGTACTGTGTATACCAAAAATACATTCATCATTTCCCCAGAAGAAGAGCAAAAGTCCTTGAATGAATGAGTTTTATTCTTCTCCTTAAATCCCAGAACTCAAATTCTATGATGTAAATTACCAGTGCTTAAATACTACCGTTAAAAACCAACACAGTTTATGTTTTAAGGGATACAGGATAAGGAAGTAAGACAGGGAAGAAACCAAGTTGTTTGCTAGACACACACACACAAAGATACTCACAACTGAATGAGGGGAAGGTGCTCACGACAAAGTCCTTATTTCTGTAACTCTTCACATGGGCATAGTGAGTATTTATAACTACCCTCTTCCACTTCTCATTCCAAATTCTCATTGGTCTCAGCAAGCACCCCAGAAAGTGTGGTTCCTTACTTGGCAGTTACTTTTCTGAAGGTCTTGGGCCATTAGTCTCCATGCTGGGTTGGACAGTTGAAGTTTTCTGTTGACCTTGACCTCTGGGCATGGTAATAGTAACGGATACCTGGGGCGTCTCTTGCACTTCAAGCATACTCTTCCTCACTTGCATTGTGGGATAGTAGTGCAACTTTTCCTTTGTATTCAGGATGAATCCCTCTAGCTGGCACAGTAATCTCCATCTTTCCTGCTGATTCAGCCACAAAGAGCCCGAAGTAGGTCAGTAGCAGCCTTCACATCCTATTCCATGGAGTCAGCATTATTTCTCCTGGTGGAAACTTTCCTCCTGTTGAACTGAGACTTCTCACTCAGCAGAACACAAGCAGGAACAGGAAGCAATAATTTTACCAGTGGGTCACTAGGTAGAGCAGTAAGTGGTACCATTCACATTACCTCTCCTTGATTCCTGGACCTGTGAATCCTGGCGGTAACAGAAGTCGCGCCATATACTGGGTGCTACTCAGGGCATGTCCAGCCTTCTGGAGAACCTTGCCTTGTGTCTGCAAGGCACCAAGCTGTTGCTGTGTCTAAGTCTCCAAAAGGCAGTTCTCTTGTTCCAGCAAGTCATTTACTTCAGGATGGTGAAAGCCATGGTAAGACTGGCGAATTCTGAGCAGGAGTCCACTATTCATTTACTGTCAAGGGAATTCCTTGGCCAGAAGCAATGCTGTAGTGGTGGAGCTGTGTAAGTCTGTGGGTGGTAGTTTTAACTGAGGCATTTCATGCAAGGAAGGAAAATCCATATCCAGAACAAGCATCTATTCCAGTAAGAAGAAAATGTTGCCCCTTCCATCTTAAAAGTGGTCCAGTGTAATCACCGGCCATGTAGGTAACTGATCACGCTGGGGAATGGTGCTGTATCAGGGCTCAGAATTATCTCTGCTCCTGGCAACTTGGACAGTAGCAGTGACCACAGCCATTGGTGAGTGAAAGTCCATGTTGCTGAGCTCGTGCATAACCTCTGCCCCTGCCATTACATCCACTTTGTTCAGGAGCCAACTAGCTGATGACATGGATGGCTAAGGAAAGAGGCTGACTGCTGCCCACAGAATGGATTGCTCTATCCACTCCATTATCAAAATTCTCCTCTGCTGAGGTCTCTCTTTGGTGAGCACTGATAAGGGATACAAACAGCTTTACATTTTTTCACCCATTCAGAGAGAGGTATTCACATACCTGTTCCCCCAATTTCCTTGTCACCAATTTCCTAATCATGTTCCTTCCAAGTCCCTGCCCATGCAACCTAATTATTAACCAAAGCCCATGACTCAGAGTGTAAATGCACATCTGGCCACTCCTCCCATGCAAAATGAATAGCAAGATGCCCTGACCAAGGTTATAGGAGTGGCCAGATGCATTCACTCTAGAAGGGATATCTTGACATGTCATGTCACTGGACTTCTAGAAATCCCACCTGGGGTAGAGGGGCTCTGAGTTTCCATCAGATTTATTTTCCACCCTCTGACACCCAAATGATCTTAACAGTAAGTCTACGGCAGGTTGCTGCCTCTTGCTTACTTGGTCCAGTCAGCAGTATGGTCATCAACATAATAGGTACCTTGTGGAAGTTAAGATGATAAGTTATGATCGCTGGAGAGCTGCCATCCCCCTGAGGAAGGACAGAGAAGGTACATTTCTGCCTGGCCAACTGGAAGTGGTCTCTGTGGACAGGTTTGGACAAAAATAAAAACATTTTCCAGACCAATAGCTGCATACCGGATTCTGCAGCTATTTTAACTTGCCCAAGCAATGAATAAACAGCTGTAAGCAGGGTCCCCACCTGCTTGAGCTTGTAGTAACCTTACATCCCAAGAGCCTGTCTCAAAATAAAAAATGAAAGACATAAAGCTGATGGAAACACACTGCCAAGATCAACCCATCTTCTGCACAGGCCAAACAAGAGAGGTGAATGGGGTGGGGAGGGAACTATCACCTCTGCATCATTCAGGTCCTTGATCCATCAATCAGGTCCATCAATCTCTGCAGACCCCCAAAGCACGCAGTCTTGCTTTATTTGTTTTGTTTTGTATTTTCCGAGGCAAATAGCTTGTACTTAAACTCGTAGGGATGCCGCTTGGCCTTTCCCACTATAATAACCCTCCCTCCCAGGTCAGGGAGCCAACAGGGGGATCCTACCTACTGCTGAGTGATGCCAGCGGTGTGTCCTGGAACTGGGGAGAAATCACCACAGCATGGATTCAGGCACCCGCTGTTACCATTATATTTTAGACAGAGCTAAACTTCCATTGACTACCCAACCCCTGAGAGCCCCCGCTCTGAAGAGCGGGCCACCGTGATGATGATTCTCCAGGAATCAGCATCCGTCAGAACCAGATTTTACCAAGGTCACTGTGGATTAGGAAAAGGAAGTGATCAGACCTTTCAGATCTGCGTCTTTTAACTCAGTATCTAAAAGACGTCTACACTGGAGTCCCTTACCTCAGGGATTTGGTGGATGCCTTGAAGTCTTTCTGAGAAAGTGTGTGTCTTCGTGGGAAGGATGCTGGGCCTGAAAATTTAGCAGTTCTTGGCTCTGGAGATTAGGGTAAGTAGCCACGGTGACCAGGCCATTCCAAACATTGCAGTTTACATTTAGGAAGCGAAGCATCTTGGCCGAGTCATCCAGGGAGCCCCAAAAAGACTGTGGGGAGCCCCATGATCCCAGACAGCTCCTCCCTCCACAGAGCTCAGGTTCAGAACCAACCTTTGATTCTCTGCTTCTCCTTGGCCGTTCAGTCTCAAGCCTGTGTTGATTCCACTTTCTATCCCTGCACGTTTTTACTCCGTGGAACTTTGTTCTTTAACCTAGAGTGGTGGGGCATATGGAGAAAGATTCTGTTTGCTTCTTGTTTTATTTTATTTTTGCAACAACTCCAGGTACTCTACTGAGTATTTCTCTGGGAACTGTCACTTTCCCAGGGTTTGTCATCTGAAGCATCATTCATGTGGCCTCTGGGGTACAATGATCCAGGAAGGTCACTAGGCGTTCTTACGGCTCATCCTCCACTGAGTTCATGGTTTTGTTGAATTCAACCTAAGAACAAAGGAAATCCAAAATGTTCCTGACTTCACGTTGGCCTTGCAGTAACTCTTGTGCCATGCTCCCTTGATCCACGGCATCACTAGCCATGGTCTCAACTGCTCAGTCAACCACAGTCTGAAAATATAAAATAAGAAATTCCATCTCTCCAGAGAGAGAGACCACAGTCACATAACTCTTATAACAGCACATTGCTATAATTGTCCTATTTTAAGTGACTGTTGTTAATCTCTTCTTGTACCTAATTTATAAATGAAATTTCACCATGAGTATGCATGTGTAAGAAGAAGCTTAATATCTATGGGTTGGGTACTGTCTATGGTTCCAGGCACCCATGGGGGTCTTGGGATGGAGCTTCCCAAGAGAAAAGGCGAGTGTTGGCGTCTCTTTTACAGAAAGGTAACCTGAGACTGGGAACCTGTGGTTAAAGAATGAGCTCAAGGTCAGCCCCGATCTCCAATCCTGACCTCTCCACATAGTTCTAGACACATGTCCACTACCTACCTGGAGAGGGGGTTGCGGAGAGCGTGAGTTTGCAGACACCCCAAAGACATGTCTGCCTGAGTCCTGCTTAGGTACTGGGTATGGGGCAGACAGTGCAGGAGCGGACAATATCAAGGGCAGTGACCAGGCACAGACTTGGAGAGGCTTGGAGACTAGCGTTTGCTACTCTCCCAGTCATGGCCAAGTTCTCATTGGAGAACTTGTCTTAGCGTGAGAGCAGGGAGGGACATTGTGTGAGACCATGTCCTGCCCCCATTGTTTACATTGTGTCTCTGGCCACCATTCTGCAGCTCACTGAAGTCCCAGTGTAACATGGCTTCTGTCTGAGAAATGTCAGGGGCGCCTGGACACCCCATCCTCAGGGGCCTGGCCACTCGTTCTGTCATTCACAGATGGGCGGAGGCTGTGGCACTGGAGCCAGTGGTAAGGTGTCCCTGCAGCCAGGCCCAGCTGCAGCTGGAATAAAGGGGGAGCGAGGGCAGAGGCCGCAGGCCATGAGGAAGGTACTGAGGACCAATCAAAGGACAGGAGCTGGGCTTCTCATTTGCCCTGGCTGCTTAAACAAAATCATTGCATGTCTCTGGACCTCTGCCCTTTTCTTCCTAAGTTTAAAAACAAAATTTACAGGCTGGGATATAGTTCAATAGCATAAGTGCCTGCCTGGTAAGCACAAGCTCATGAGTTCAATTCCTAGTACTGAGAAAAAAAATTTTTACTTACAATTTTTCCTTTTTTCTTTCTTTTTTTTTTGGTACCAGGGATCAAACTCACAACCTTGTGCTTGCCATGCAAGCACTGTGTCACTGAGCTATATTCATGACCCCATAACTTACAGTTTTTTAACTCCAGAATTTTTTCTTCGTATGCGCTTGTAGGTAGTTGGTATTTGTATATGCTACACCTCAATTCTTTCAGGTCTCCTTCCTCTTGTCCCCTGCCCCCTCCCTCAGTCTCTTGGTCCTCTTCCCGTCTGGGAAAGATCTATCTCCCTGTTTCCTATCATCTATCTTTCACTTTGCTCTTTATTTGTAGTTTGGGTTTCTTATACAAGAGAAACCTTATGATATTTAAGCTCGTGTGTCTGGTTTATTTCACTTAATATTACGGTCTCAAGGTGCATGCATTTTCCTACAACTGGCTCAAGCTTATCCTTCTTTATGGTAGAGCAGTACTTCACTCTGTGTCAATACCACATTTTCTTTATCCATTCACCTGTTGACAGATAGGCCACTTTCAAGTTTTAGCTACTATAAATAGTGCTGCTATAAACGTGGGCCAGCATGGACCATTGTAAAATGACTGGACCCATCCTCCTTGTCACCTGCAAAGGAAGGGGTAAGGCCAGCTGACCTTGGAGACCTACTCCAACTCTAATCCCCACCTCCATTTACCCTAGAGAAAGCCAACTCCAATGGTGCTTGTCCCCACCCCCAGCATTTATCTCTTCCTGCTCTCAGGATAATTTGTGCCTCCACTAGACAGTGTCCATTCAAGGCTGGAATTAGAGCAAAACCCATCACCGTTCATTAGCTGAGTGGGCTGGGGCACAGCTCTTGGCTCATCTCCATGTCCTCAGCACACCTAAGATTATTAACAGCTGCCCAGCCCCTACCCCCTGGGATAGGCATGAGACTCAACACTGACATCGAGGGTGAACAGTTCCCACACGTTATAAAAGGCCGTCCTCAGCAGGAGATTACTAAGCTCCGTGTCCGACTCCCAAGTACCCAGCAGCACCTTGGCCCCTGGAAGATCCGCAAGGAGTGTTTTGCGCACGAATGAACAAATGAAAGCATGATCAAAGACAGAGCAGGCACGACAAGAAGGCCAAGAGGCAGAGGGATTTGATGGCCGGCTGTGGAGGTACACACCTGTAATGCCAGGGCTCTGGGAGGCCGAGGCAGGAGAATCACAAATACAAGCCTAGCCTGGGCAATTTAGTGACTTAGTGAGACCTGGTCTCAAAATGAAAAATATAAAAAAGGCTAGAGTAGTTCCAAGTGCAAAGGCCCTGCGTTCAATCTCCATATGCCCCCCAAAGATAGAGAGGAACTGAATTTACAAACTTACTCTGTAAGCACCATCTTACTTTTGCACCCAAAGAGTTCCAGGGTTCATGTGTTAAGAAGGGAAAATGCAGGGCAGGAGAGCTGCATGGGTAAGGAAGAGGCGCCCGAGCCCTGAGCCCCATTTTGGTCTCTGGGACCTGTGGCACTGTGGAGCTCTCTGGGCCGCAGTGTTTGCCTGGCTTCCTGCCTCTCCACTGGCTCTGTCTGCTGCTGCCCAGTGGTGACTCAGGAGGGGCCTGGCTTCTCGGGCCCCTCTCCTGGGACTGTGGCCTCTCCCAAGCCCCAGGGCGATGCCTTGGCTCCCCCCCCACCCCCCACCCCCAGGGCCGATCGCTCTCAGTGGACGGTTCCGTGTGTGACACATTTGTCCCTCCTGGGCAGCAGTGTGTGTCCACTGGCCTGTTTCTCAGCACTCCTGAGGTGAGCACAGCCAGGACTGAGAATCCCTGGCCCAGGAACATGGGAGCCACAGCCCAGCCTCTCAGGGAGCCGACAGCAGCGCTCTGCAACCGGGGTCCTGGCATCCTTGTGAGCTGGCTGGGCTCCTCTTGCTCATGCCCCACCCCACCCATGGGTGGACAGATTAGTGTCCTGAGATCCTGGGCCCGACCCCCCACTGACCCCTCCCCAGCTCAGTGCAGACCACAGACTTTCCCTGCCTTATCTCAGACATGCAGTCAGCTGTGGCTGGAGCCTAATTATAGCCTGTGGCTTCCTGGGTAATCATGGGCCACCCAGGCCCCTCTCCCAGCTGTCACCTCAGCCCCCAGTGCTGGAGTTCCATTCTTAGCCTGAGAAGCGGCTCCTCCACACACAGTGGCCCCGAGCTCTTCCCTCGGGGCCCTCAGGCTCATCCTATGGTTGTCTTCTCCCTGGCTGAGGCTGTGCCAGCCCCCAGCCATTGTCCTTGTACTATGAGGTGTGCACGTTGTTCCAGGACACACCAGTCCCTGCAGACTGCCAATTCGCAGCTCAAGGCTGATCCCATAGGAAGAAGTCACACAGAGGACACTTCCCACTCTGTGGGGACACACAGCACTCTCAGGAGAGGGTCCCAGGGCCTTTCCCCACTCCAGGAAGCGCCCAGGCTGCAGGTCCGGGCAGGGGGAGGCTGGTGAGGCTGAGACCCCATCTCTGTAAGCTGAGGGCGGAGGCCTGGGTCTCAGAGCCTCTCTGACCCTGCCACAGACCTGGTAGGGGCATTAGGCAGGTTGCCACTTTCTGTACCATGGTTTACTGTATGTAAAATGTGGCAACAGAGGCACAACAAAGACTCAGTCAACAAACATTGACTGCTCCCTTGGCCCCTTCCTTCTCAGGCCTGGAGCCGGGGCCATCGACAGCAGCGCTGTGTACCATACCAGCACTGTGCAGGCTCCATCCAGCGACTGCATGTCCTGGGCACCTATCTCCCGGGAGCCCAGCCTGCAGGAGAGGTAGACAGGCTTCTGGAACCTCCTGCTCTTGCTCTGCTCCTGGCTGCTGCCTGGGACCCTGCAGGTTCCCTGCGATGGGGCGGCGGTGCCCTCCATGCATCTAGAGAAGGGGATGAGCATCCCATCATGCTCCTTGCTCCACATACTTGGGACAGTGAAGTGGACAGTGACCGAGTCTTCTGCCCAGTGTCCGGAAGGAGCATGTGGGTGCCCTCTGTCCCCCCATCTGAGAGCTGCCCTGGGGAGAGGAGCCAGAGAGGACTGGTGGGGAGGAGGGAGAGTGGTTTTGCCTCTGCTTTTCCTCCTTTGCTGCCAATTTAGAGACACTCAGGAGCCCTCACAGTGGCCACAGTGCTCCTCAGGGCCAGAGAAAAGAGGTCATCACCAAGAGGGTGGCCTCAGAAAGAAACGGTACCAGGGAGAAAGCGAGGGGATGTCAGCTAGCCTTGGGGGCAAGGCGAGTGCCCTTATCAAGAGGAGACTTCTCAGGCTGGGGACATGGATGGGGACAAGGGTGGTGGCCACTTCCGTCCAGACATCAGGAGCAGAGAGAAGGTGGAGAACCAAGGAGCTGGAATCAGATGGGGCGGAGCCTCCATTCCCAGAACAGGTTGGGGATGGGCCTACTGAAGCCACCAAAGAGTAGGGACCAAGCCAGAGGGCGTGTGGCTACCCAGCCAGCAGGCAGGAAGGGGCACAGAGGGACAGGAGTACTTGAAAACCATATGAGTCTCAGCAGCATTAAGTGTGGTTTAATCAGGTCTCTCAGTTATACCATGTGCAATTCTCAATTAAACGCAGTGCCGGGCTGTGGGGTACAGAATTGGCCAGCATGGCTCCCCCACCCATACAGCCTCCTGGGGCCTGTCTGCTTCTGAGTATTCTTTGCTTTTCCAAACCTCAGCTGGCCCAGGTACCAAGAGCAGAATTAGAATGAAGACAGACGCTGTGGCCTCGCCAGTTCCCGACAAGGCCCGCCAGGCTGGGGGAGGTGGCTCGGGCACGGGCGTCTGCCTGTGCCTGTGTTGTTCTGGCCTGTGCCAGAGACCAAAGGGCAAGTCCTGCCTCTGGCTTCTCCGAGGCCAGGTTGTCCTTGTCTTTGGCTGCCCACAGTCAGCCCAATGGCAGACACTCTACCTCACTGTTAGGGTGCCACATGAGCCATGCAGAGTCACCACCCCATGGCAGCTGGTGGCAGAGAACAGGCTGGACAGTTTTTATTGGCTCTGGTGCACTGACTCCATCTGGGCTCTGGTTTCCAGGTTAGGTCATAAGAGAGAACTGACATTGTTCCAAGCAGAAACACTCAAAGAAACTGAGGGACACACTCAGGGCGCGGAACTTGGGACAACAGGTCACATCAGCCAAAGCAAGGGTCCCAGTGCCACAGATATTGGCAGCTAGAGGGCTCGGGGCTCTGTTTCTTCTCAGCAGCTGTGGGAATATCATTTCAGCCCTCTGGGCTTTAGTCACTTCCTCTGTGGGGGAACTGAACTAGCTTCTACCGAGGCTCTAAACTCTAGGATTCCATTGCACAGGGCTGACACAGGTGAGAGGCCTCAGAGACACCTGGCCAACTGAGGTCAATTCGACCCATGGCCCTCTGAGGAAAGTCAGGTTTGCACTGGTTCATGGCAGAAGTCACTGTCTCTAAATCACTGTCCTCGTGGGCCAGGACATGTGTGTGCTCCTCTGTGCTGCTGAGGCATTCTGATGTGCCTGGGCAGAGTGACAACCCCTGTCTGCTGTGCTTCCTTAGGGTTGGGACAGCACTGAGAGGTGGTGACTCTAGACCTGCCCAGCGAGAAGGACAGGAAATCAGGGTTCCACAGGGAAGTTTGTGCTCCGTCTCTGAGTCTCCCCCAGACCCCGGTCCAGTTCAGGCCCATATTAGGGATCTCCAAGCACATACTGAGCCTTCCTAACAATGTCCCCAACTCTGTGCCCAAGCCTGGGTCTCTCTGCCTTTCTGGGACCACGCAGCACTGGCTTTCCTGAGCTGTGATTTAAACTTAAAGATCCAGAAGGTAAAAGTGTCACGAGCCCAGGGAAGAGGCTGCCGTGGTCAGGGTGGGCTTCTCCAAAGAATTGAGCTTTCTCTTGGTCCTTGTTTTTGTTTTTAAATCCATTTTATTTCAAGTATAATAAGAATAAAAGAAGAAGGAAAATAAACCACAACAAAATTTCAAAACTCATCAGTCGGGGGCAACAATGGTACATACACTGCACATTGTCATCCCCAAATCATTCACCCAGAGCACAAGACATCTGCATTCAGTTGTCTGAACAATACCAGCACAAATCATTTTCTTCGGTGAACTCAGAGAAATCAATATCTCTTGGTCCCTGGGACCGTCTGCTTCGTGGTCTTCATCTTCTTGGTTTTCCTCTGACTTCACCCAAGGTACCTGATGCCTGGGAGGTTAAGGGTGAGTGTGGCAGTCAAGCACCATGCAGAGGAGTGGAAGCCCGGCCCAGCCTCCAGAGCAGGACAGACAGTCCTGACCTGCGCCTCCTCCCAGACTCTGTCCGCAGCCAGGACTCACGCATGCGCATAGTCAGAGCTGTGAGCCTCGGAATCAGAATGTTGAGTGAGTCTTACACCAGACCTCACTGCAGACGCCAGTGCATGTTGTCAGACAGAGGCTGCTATTCCTGTCCCCACTTCGCCAGTGATTAAACCATCTGCCTGCTCGCCCAGAGGTGGCACCCCTGGGCTGGGCTGCATCTGATCCTGGGTTGTCACTGTGCCTTTCTAGCTGATCTGTGCCCTCTTCTCTCCTATCTTAGGTGCTCCCGGGCCTCCAGGACCAAGAGGACTCAAAGGAGACTCAGGCGTAAAAGGGCCTGTTGGCAGCAGAGGACCCAAAGGAGACCCTGGCACCTTGGGGCCCCCGGGCCCTCAGGGTTCTCAAGGGCAGCCTGGGGAGCCTGGACCAGTGGGTGAAAGGGGACCGACTGGCCCACGAGGTTTCCCAGGCCTCAAAGGCTCAAAGGGCAGTTTTGGCACTGGAGGGCCAAGAGGACAGCCAGGCCCCAAAGGAGATGTGGGGCCCCCAGGCCCCGAGGGGCCACCCGGGTCTCCAGGACCCTCAGGGCCTCAGGGCAAACCAGGGATTGCAGGGAAGACAGGGTCACCTGGCCAGCAGGGGGCCACGGGGCCTAAGGGTGAACCAGGGATCCAGGGTCCCCCTGGCCTGCCTGGGCCCCCAGGCCCACCAGGAAGCCAGAGCCCCTACTGAGAAGGGCCCCTGGCCCAGACACTGCTGCTGAGAGGGGGTTTAGGAAAGCTCAGAAAGCTTCACCTACAGACAATCAAAGTCCTTTGATTCAAATGTAGTGTTCCTCAGAGCAGGGATCCCCAACGATGACTGTACTATAGGAAAGCACATGCGCACATGCACACACACACACACACACACACACACACACACTTCCCTGCTGGCCAGGGGACGGTTGGGTTTCCCTGGCTGTGCAGGAGGAGAGGATAGAACACCCTCTCTCCTATGACTGAGCCAGCCAGGGAGGTGGCCACCTCAAGACGAAGGCCTTGAATCTGTCTGGATGGTGGCCAGCTCCTGTCTTTCCAGTGCCTTCGCACCCTTTTTGGCTGGCAGTTTCCAAAGGTTTCCTCTGGTTGAGAAGACCCAGAAAGAGCTGGGGGTGTAGCTCAGAGGTAGAGCACTTGCCTAGAATGTGGCACACCCTGGTTTCATCCCTAGCACCCCTAAAAGAAAAAAGAAAACACCCAGGGGAAGCTTTGCAGGGCATTGTAGTTGAAATTCCAGGGACAAGGTGGGCGTGGCAACAATAGGCCTTCCATTTTCTCCAGGATACCAAGCTCCCCTGCCTCAGACAGGACTGACAAATTCATCATTTTCTTTCAAAGCATTCCTCACTTAAATCTTGCCTCTGCATCTCAGGAGCAATCCCGGAGGGAATCCAAGCAAGAGTTGCATCTGCAGGGGGAGATGCTGCAGACCCTGGAACATTCTGCCTAAGTGCTGCCCAGTACCCAGGAAGGCTGCAGAGGTGGCAGCAGGAGGTAGAGGTGGGCATGAAAGCTGCTCCTGAAGCTGGCATCCTTTGTTCCCAGTGAAGGTCCTCTTTGGTGACCAAAGAGGACCAGAGTGTCACAAAGACCACCCCAAAAATAGAGGGCTCCTACATCCAGTGTTCTGCCCATAGCCATTCAGTGACCTTGCCTCACTGAAACCCAAAATGCCCCTCTGCACATGAGCAGCAAACTGAGTAGGGATGGGGAGAGCCTGGACATCACAGGAGGCTCCTTTGAGGGTCACTTCCTGCCTCCCATCAACCTCTGGTGCACACTGGCAGAAGGGGATGCTGGGAGATTACCCAGCAGGAAGAGCATCTTCCTGGGATGATCTCTCTGGAAAGCTATCCACCTTTATGTTCAAGCAGATTCAGACACTGCGGTGTAAAGCATGGAGAGGCCTTTCCCTCAGCACTGCCTGGAGGACTTGTACTCTTCCTGGCCAAGCCTTTGTGCCACCTTTCTGGTTGCCATAGATGTGCAACTGGTTTGCACTCCAGGCCCACCCCCTCTGCCATGTAACTCTCCTGTTTGTCTACATATGATAATATCATGCCACAATATTACTGACCCAGTAAAGAGCTGTTCCCAGGAGGGAGATATCTTCTAGTGCTTTCTGCCCAAGCTGGGGTGGTGATGACTTGGGGGCTTCTGGTCAACCTTTGAAGGGGAACCTGTCAGGGACAAGTGTCCCACCATGGAATCTGGATCTAAGCCCTTGGCCCCTCCTTTGAGAAGCACTATGCTGTGCCTAGAGTTCTCAGTGGTTTGCAGAGGAGCCAGGGACTGAACGCTCCAGAGGGAATTACCCCAGAAGACAGGAACCCTGTGACCCTTGCAGTTCTTTGGTCAAACAAGCGTGAAAAGCAGGACAGGTGTGGACCCTGCAGGGATACCTCTTGCTTCACCCTTTGTCTATAAGACACAGAGATAGAACAGGAAAGGAAGAGGCAAGCAGGCCAGACCTGCCCGGGGAGGGGGAGGCTGAGCTCGCAAGGTCTGCAGGGACGGAGGAGGCTGTAGGGGTCTCCCGGGGTCGGCCCAGGGCCTGCTCTTTTAAGAGCTAGTAAAACATGGCCTGCTGCAGGCCTGGAGCACTGGTTTGCTTTTTTGTTTGGGGTTGGGGGTGGGGTGCTTGGTAGAAGAAGCGGTGCGGTGGAAGTACAAGGGTGAGTCTACCACCTATGGCCCTTGCCACGTCCCCAATGTCTGTGTGCCCTGAGGTCCCTGGCTTTGAGATAGGTGCCATGGAGGTCACAGGGTGAGTGAGGCCAAAAGGCCATATTGGTCACCTCTCCTAGAGGAGAGCAGCAATGCAGTAAAAGCCTCCCACCTGCCTAGGGCCATGTACAGGACAGGACAGGGCAGGGAGGGAGGCACTGGCAGGTACAAGTCTGGCAGGTGATGCCAGACAGGTCTGAGAAAGTGACGCTCAGGTGGTGGCACAAGGATGACAGGCGGAACAGGCCGGCAGAGGCAGCTCCCAGTCTGACACCTCACACAAGTCTCCAGGAAGCCAGAACTACAGGCTGTCAAAGGCTGGGCAGCTGGAAGCTGGACCAGGCCCATAGCAGCCAGCAAGCCTGGACATGAGGACCAGCCAGGGTCCTGGGTCCAACTCTAGAAAAGCCAGGTCTAAAAGAACCCCAAGGGGCAGTTTGGGTCCACTGTGAGAGACAAGGCCACTGGATCAAAGGCATTGCATTTGAGAACGTAAGAGCAAAGGCCTAAGAAAAACTCCCGGGGCCTCGACAACTGCCACAAACCAGCTCCTGGCCCCGTGGTGTGAGGGGTCCACTTGATTATGACATGGGCGAAGGCACACACTGCTCCGCTCACCCATGCATCCCCGGGACCCCCTCGAAACCTCATCTAGGAAATCAGAGAGGGAGGTTCACAGGAAGAGTACAGTGGGAAAACTCAAGGCTGGCGAATCTTAAGTCCATCCAGGAAGCTGCCAGCATCCACCATGGCTCTCCTCCCTCCAGGGAGCTGGCTGGTCCCTCGCCTCTCTATCTCTTGGTGCCTCCTGATCTCTCCTCTCTGCATCTGTGTCCTTTCTCTTGGCCAGCACCTTCTGTTTTCACAGGGCCCACAAGCGGCTACTCATCCCAGAGGACTTGGCTCTTCCGCTGTCCATTTCCACTTCCTCCTTGAGTCAGCCGGTCTGCCTGTGCATAGAGAAAGAAGGAGGCTAAGGGCAAGCTGGCCATGAGTTTGCTGGACACTGTAGAGATGAGATGGTAACAACAGCCGCAGCAGCCATCCAGCTGCTATCCAGCTGAGGGCCACTCTAATCACCTCTCACCCAGAGCTGTTTCAGTGTTCACTACAACTGTAGTGTATTACTTCTATCATTCACCCTTTACACTGGGGAAATTGAGTTTGGGAGGGATTCGATGACCTCTCAAGGTCACAGAGATGATAAGTTTTTAGATTCCCCCACATTGAGGCTCAGCCTGGGGCAAGTTGCTTACCCACTCTGGGCTCCCTCTCCCTCCAGCAAAGCTGACGGATGTTCCGCCCAGTGGCCCAGGGTCTCGGGCAGCTTGGCTGCCGTCACAAAACATCACAGACTGCACCCTTGAATCGAATGTTATTTTCTACAGTGCTAGGGGCTGGGGAGTCCAGAGTCAAGGTGCCAACTTGTAAATGGCTGTCATCTTCCTCCGTCCTCACAAGGAGACAGGTAAAAACTCTTCTTGGAAGGTTACAGTCCCATCAGATTAGGGCTCACTCTATGACCTCACTTAACCGTCACTGCCTACTAAAAACCCAGCTCCAAAAGCTCTTACCCTTAGCCAGGGATCAGGGTTGAGGCTTTGGCATACGAATCCTCCAAGACAGAGTGCAGTTCATAGCACTGGGCAATCATCAACCTGCGTGAACATCAGCCATGGTTGCAGTGGTGCTCATTTCCAGACTCTCAGTGGCCCTGCCACTGTCATCAGCACAGGAGTGGCCAGAATGCAAACCCTGTACAGCCCAGCTCCCAGGGGAAAGCCCGAGAGATCAGGTGCGTGGTCAGGCTCCACCCTTTCCTCTCCCTGGTGGAGGGATTGTGTGCTCCTAGATGGGAAGCCAGGACTCAAAGTCAGGACCATCAAGTGCCCAACCCTTACCCCTCTCTGCCCCACGTCACCACGTGGCTCCCGTGGAGTATCTGGACATTTCTAGGTTCTGCTGAGACACAGAGAGTTGACTATGGGGCTTAAGGAGTGGGCAGCCAGAGCCCTGGGTCTGTGCAGATACCGTGAGTTGACCCATTCATAACATCTGATGAGAGACATATACCCTTCTGGGATTTAGGGACAGGGCAGGCTCCATGACGCGGTCCCAGTGGATGTGGAACTGGGACACATCTTGCTTCCGCCCTTTAATCCCTTGGAAGCACAGACTCAGCACTGGCCCTCACAGACCTTCGGAAAACCAAGGCAGTACCCAGCTATTTGGGAGGCTGAGACAGGAGAATCACATGTTCCAGACTAATGTGATCCTGTTTCAAATAAAAAGTGCTGCTGAGTATGGTGGCTCATGCCTGTAATCCTATAGCTCCAGGAGGCTGAAGCAGGAGGATTACAAATTCTGGCTCCTCCAGGGCAACTTATTGACTTAGCCAGACCCTGCCTCAAAATAAAAAAGAATTAAAAAGTATTGGTCTGGGGATGTAACTCAGTGACAGAGTACTGGCCTAGCAGGACTCAATCCCTACTGCAACAAAAAAGGAGGAGGAAGAGGAGGAGGAAAAACAGGAGGAAGAGGAGGTAGAGGTGGAAGAGCAGGAGGAAGAGAAGAGAATAAAAAGAAAAGAGAAAAGAAAAGGAAAGGAAGGGAAGGGAAGGAGTGAGCAACTCAGGACCCCACAAGGCCTGGCACTCTGCAATCCTGTGTCTGCTGACTCTAACCAAGGATGCTTCCTGCTTCACTCGCTTGCTTTCCTGGAACTTCCCAGCACCGAAGTAATAAAGTCTGAATCCAAACTAAGAGGCGACAACCAGTGGGATTTCAGCTCCTGGGTTAGAACACTAATGTGATGAATGAGGTCATTTTAGTCTCTGCGGGATTTGCAAAGTGGCGAGGTCATTCCTGGGTCTCCTGAGAGAGCAAGAGTCTTCCTAAGAGCCACAGGCCTGCACCATGGCCTCTAAGGAGCTCTAAACCCCAGCGTTACCCACTCATTTCAGCTATTTTACCGCCTCTGCCGCAGTCTTCCTGCCCTTTCTCCAGCTCCTCTGCCCAGGCCAGGGCTGAGCTGGCAACTTCTGCTGCACCAGGCCTGGATGCACCTGTCAAAACAGAGCCACGGGAGAGGAGCAGGGAGCTGAGAAACACACTGAACTTTCCAGCAGGGAGGCCTGGGCTGGGCTGGGCTGGGCTGGGCTGGGCTGGCCATTCCCGAAAACCTCACCCAGTTCACTGAGTGGCCTTCCTGAGGACTGCTTGACCTGCAGAAGCACGGGGCACGGCTTTGCTTGCCTTTGCCTGTCCAGTCCTTCGGTTTTCTGTGTGCCTAATGTGGTAGGAGGTGTTGAGAGGCCTGTGCAGCGTTTTCAACAAGGAACTGCCTACTGGGGTGCAAAGACCTGGGAGCCCATGAAAGTGAAGATTGTACACCTCCACTGTGGACCCACTGATTCCGAATGCAGAGATGGGGCAGGGTAGAAGGAATAACACTTTATCCCAGGAAATTCTGATATCCCAGAAATGTGGCAGATAAAGAAAGGAACATTCTTTTCTTTTGAGTTATGTATATTATCTCATTTATTAACCTCACAAGCAAAGAACACTTGTAGACCAGAGAATCACAGCTCAGAAATGCTAGGAGTGGAACGCTAGGCTCAAAAACACTAAGTAACACACTCAAGGCCATGTGTTGGGTGTCCAAGATTTATAGAAGCTGGCTACACTGAGCTACCTCTGACAGAAGGATGGGGTTGGAAATCAGCGTGGCCTGTGTTTGCATCTAGAAAAACTCCCAGGAAGGGACTTGCTCAAGGTCCAAGAGCTGTGACAAGGCCCAAGGGCTGCCAGGGCCCCCGGTTCCAACTGTCTCATTGCCATACACCGAGAGAAGAGCAGTGCTGGAACCGGGCCAGGGCGTGCCTCTCCCCGTGAGAGCCAAGGGTTTCTCCAGGGAAGTCAGGTGTCCGCCTCAGCCAGGCCAGTGCCTTCCTCGTAGCCTTCTCCCCTGCCCAAGGGGAGGGGCCGGTTAACAACCTCTGGGCCAGGAGCACATGTGAAATATGAGGACTTCTTGTGTTTCTATGCTGGGTCACACTTGTTTTCACACTGCGAATCTCCCATCAAATCAGCCAGAAAGTCTGGGAGGGCCAAGAAGAGTATGACTGAAAAGAAGCATCTATTTAAACAAATAAATAAGTTTGCATAATTTGATTTGGTTTGAGTGATTGATTGATTTAGTGCTTCTGAGACAGGGTGTCACTATGTAGTCCAGGCTGGTCTCAAATTTATACTGATCCTCTTGACTCAGCTTCCCAAGTGCTGGGATTACAGGCATGCACCACCCATGATTGAGAAGGATAACCAAAATAAGCAGTTTGTTTGTTTGTTTGTTTGTTTTACTACTGGGGAGAATGAAAATACAGTAGTTCAATACCATCACCCAAAGCCAGCTTTACTTCTGTCCTCCCCAGCAATGAGACAGAGCTCATGGAACTTGCCTGGACTTGGAACCTCCTGGCTGCACCCCCCTGCAGAGCCGCTAGGTCACCCAGCGAGCTGATCCCCAAACTGACAGCTTGGGTCTTGCCTGTCCTCCGTCACCTCTCACCATCCTTGTTTCATCTTCACAGAGCTCCCTTCTCTATAAACCTTTAACAGACAGTGTGAATTCATTCACTGCCCGGGTGGCTGCCACCTACCCTTGCAGGTAAAGGGAAGGTGAGCTCCAGATTCACTTTAGACAAATAACTGAAAAATGAAGTACATGAGTACCTCTTGGGGCTCAGTAATAAGAAGATAAACTACTCACACGATGGGGTGAAACTCTAAACAGACACTTCATGAAAGAACATATCAGTGGATGAAAAGATGGCTAACTTCACTTAACGATCAGAGACACGTGAATTAAAACCCCTACATCCATACTAGAATTGTTAAAATTAAGAAAGAAGGGAGCTGGGGATTTAGCTCAGTGGCTTAAGTGCCTGCCTAGCAAGCACGAGGTTGTGAGTTCAATCCCCGGTACAAAAAAGAAAAAAAAAGAAAGAAGGGAAACTCCCATAGAGTATTGGTGGAATTCTAAAATTACACAATCAATCTGGAAAACAGTTTGGTAGTTTCTTTAGATATATACCTTCCTTATGGTAAAATCACTCCACACCCAGGAATTCCTAGAGAGAAATAAAAACATATATTTTTAAAAATACTTGTACAAAAATGTTCATGGAAGATTTATTTATTAGCAGTAATCACATCTCAGGTAAAACTCATTGGCTACTATATTGGCAGCGTGCAAAGCTTGAAGGTGTATTCAAACTATAAACAAACCAAAGTCCATCATCAAGTGAACAGATAAACAAATTGGATATATCCATACAATGAAATAATAGCAATAAAAAGAAACAGCAAACACAAAAAAATGGATGAATCACAAAATAACAATGCTCACTAAAAGAAGCTATACCAAAAAGAGTACCTAGTGTGTAATTACATTTATGCTAAATTCTAGAAGAAGCAAAAACAATTTTTAGTGAATAAGATCATGGTGACCTGGGGCAGGGCTGTGTTATAATAGGCCATAGGGAAGCATGAGGCGAGAGTGTGTTTTACATTCACGCCTGAGGTGGTTGCTATACAGATGATTCTGTATTTGTCAAGACTTATCAAATTATACACTTAAAATTACGCAGTTAAAATTTAGACTGGAATAGTGATGCCTGTAATCCCAGCACTTAAGAAGCTGGAGCAGGAAGACCTGGAATTCAAGGCCAGCCTGGGCTACACAGCAAGAACCTGTTTAAAAAGTACTATAGGGCTGGGGATGTAGCTCAGTGGCTCAAGTGCTTTCCGGATAAGCGCAAGGTCGTAAGTTTGATCCCCACTAAAAAAAAAGTATTTTGGTGCACATAACATACATGTTAAAGACTGACTTTTAAGAACAACTGAGACATCATATTTTACTTTGTAGAGTAAAATATATATAATATATTTATGTATTTTTAAATTAAGATCATTAAATGTAGATTTTTAATTACAATTAAAGAGACTAGCTGGAAATGGTGGTGCATACCTGTAATCCCAGCACTGGGGAGGCTGGGGCAGGAGGATCACTGTGAGTTCAAGACAAGCCTGGGCTATAAAGTGAGTTCAAGTTTAGCATGAACTGCATATCAAGACCTTGTCTCAAAAAAATTAAGTAAAAGAAAAGAAAAGAAGACTAAAAGCCTTAAAATGTTAAATGTCAAGATGGATTTTCCTGGTAGAAATATACATTGGAAAAACCTTCTTAAAAATCTGGCTTCTTATAAAGGTAAATATACACCTAAGGTATGATTCAGCATTTCCACTCCTAGGTATTTGTCCAAGAGAAATAAGAACATATTCCACAAAAAGTCTTGCATAAAAACATTCCCGGTGGTTTTAATCGTAATTACCAAGACCTGGAAACACCCTCTATTCCAACAACAGAAGAACAGGTAAACAAGTTGTGATCATCACAGACACAGAGCACATGAAAAGACTAAACGTGGTGGGACCAGGGAAGATGAGCTGATGAATAGGGTAGAAAAGAGGGAGGAAAACAACAGAGAAGCAAAGAGGAAGGAGGATAATTAGAAAATGCAAGCGACATGAAGAAATGAACACGATAACAAAAGAGAAAAGCTGGGCACCAAAGAGTACGCGCGGTGATTCCATGTGTCCGGAATTTTACAGAGGCACGGTGGTGATGCTAAAACCGCAATAGCTGTAACTTGTGGTTGCGCAAGAGAAGACCAAAGACTGAGGGGAAAACCACAAGACAAGCTTCTGCTGTCATGGAAACAAACTGTCTCTCTGTTGATGTGGACGAACGTGTGATTTGCACAGCTGAATGCATTTGGTAAAACTCGGCACAGCAGACCCAGGATCTATATGCTCTTCACACAACACAGATGAAAGTTTATGTTTTAAAAAGTCATAAATATAGAAACTCACTTCCAAAAACTGACAAGTCACAAAATATATAATAGAAGTTAGTTTAAATTAATATAGAAAATATCTTCAAACTGTTTTATAATGAAAAAAAATTCCGTCTCAGAAGTTTAGGAGTGAGGCTGAGCAGGACTTGGAGGGAAAGCTAGCAACCTTCAATGTTTCTGCTAGATGGAAAAGAAGGCTAAAGTTAAGCATCTAAGTGTCCAACTTTAAAAGCATGCAGAAGCAGCCCAACACACACAGCATGTAGAGAGAAGGATATACCAAAGGTTAGCAATTCAGAAATGGTAAGGAGAAAAATTAGAAGTCAACAAAGCCAACAGTTGGTTCGTTTGATAGACCAAGAAAACTGTTAACACTCAGGCCATGTTGATCAAGAAAAGTATAAGACATAAATGAGAACATTAGTATGGAAAAGGTGACATGAAGAAGAAATATGAAAATTTGATGCCTATACTTTGAACATTCAGATGGAACAAGCAAATTCATAGGAAAATATAACTCACCAAATGAACTCAAAAAGTTAAAAGCCCAAGAAGTCTGAAACAATGCAAAACCTTGAATCAGTGGTTAAAAATATTCCCACAAGGAAAACAGCAAACCCAAGAAGGAAGACTTGCAGGCAGATTCTACCAAAACACTCCAAAAGGGCACACTTCGAATCCAGTACAAACTCTTCCAGAGGACAGAA
This sequence comes from Hydrochoerus hydrochaeris, assembly GCA_004027455.1. Classification (NCBI taxonomy): domain Eukaryota; kingdom Metazoa; phylum Chordata; class Mammalia; order Rodentia; family Hydrochaeridae; genus Hydrochoerus; species Hydrochoerus hydrochaeris. The sequence continues at coordinate 126,694 of PVLA01005475.1, forward strand.
AAAAGTAGGAAATACAATTTCTTCTGTGTGAGTAGAACATCTGGTTACCAGAACCAGAAAATAAAACAGACGAAAAGGTCCATAAAGGACATTTAGTAAGTTAACTATCCATTTGCATTTTTAAAACATCTTAATCAATTTAGGAAGAAAAGGGAAGTTTTAGACCTAATGTACAGACTCTACACCAAAGGCCCTCAACACCTTTCCTAAAAGGGAAAAGTTGCAAGAACTCTCTTTATGGAAACTTTCCCTCCTACACAACTGCACAATAGCAAAGACATTACAATACTCCATGGGAGAGGATAATTAGAATATGATTGGAAGGGCTGGGGGTTTAGCTCAGTGGCACAAGTGTCAGCCTGGCATGCATGAGGTTGCAAGTTCAATTCCCAGTACCCCCCAAAAAATATGATTGGAAAAATAGAAAATTGGATGATGGGGTTCATGGAGGTTTATTATCTACTTTGTATATGTTTGAAGTCTTCCATAATAAAACCTCTAAAAGAAAAAAGAAAGATAACAACAGCAACAAATGTTATTTTGAAAGGAAACAAGGAAGGCATGAAAGCTCTCTACGTTCACCAGCATGGGGCCTATGTACCCAGAGGACAGATTTGCTAGTCTGCCAGTTAAACTGTCTCCAGCCCATAGCTGGTGCTTGTCCCAGTTATTACTCCCAGAATTCCCTTCCTCTTGATTACTGCTCTAGACCACCGCTGCTGTATTGCTTTGTCAAGCACCCGCTTTGTCAAGCACCCACCCCCTCTTCTTCAGGTAACAACTGCCCTATTCTCCTTTGAGTAAACACCTTTAATCCCCTCATGGGGCTGACCTCACCACCCACATCTTCCCCCAGGTGACTCAGCCCTGATCAGTGACAATACCACTCTGACTGCAGGAATGGGCTTGCTACCCAGGCTGAACAAATTAGCCAAAGCATGTCAGCTTCCAGACATGGATGGGCTGGAAGTGTCAGAAAAGAGGCATATTTTTTTCTTCACTGGATTGCTAATTCAGAAGCAGAAAGCCTAAATTTTTTTTTTAAAGTCATTTGCCTACATAGGAGAGAAGACCCAAGAAAGAAGCCACCCTGTGATACAGAGACACAGCCTGAGCAGCATTAGAGTCCCTGAATACAGCCCTGCTTCCACCCAACCAGTCTCCCCACTCTGCCCCCACCAGTGTTCATAGAGGACCCTTCTGCAAGGAGAGGAAGGGGCGGAGAGAGAAGGCAGACAGAACCAGACAGAGACATCGGGGAGAGCAATGACAATGACGGGAAATGCGTGAAAGAGAAGGAAAGACGATGCGATAGAACGGGAAAGACCTACAAACACAGAGAGACAGACAGAAAGAGGGAGGAGGGAAGAGGAAGGCATTCTCTTTAGAATCAGGAACAGGGCAAAGGTGCTTGCCATGGTCAGTGCCCTGGACTTCCGGCTGGACGTCCCACAGATGTCACCCAGGATAAAGACAAATGCTAAGGGGCACTGCATGACACAGTCTTCATGACACCATTTACTTTCTACAACGATGCACTAACTCAGACAACACCCTTTGTTTCGCCATTTGCCTCCTCCCAGGAGCTAACCCCGTCTGGCCTCCCTGGGTGTGAGAGCCAGGGGTTTCTGGCCTGTCCAGTCCGCACTCATGCTCTCTCCTTTACACGGTGACTCTAACCTCCCACCCAGAGCTCGTCTCTAAAAACCCTCATGACATGACGGCACCTTACTGCTAAGAAACAAAGGCCAAGGCATTGCGTATCTGTACACATCCTTTAAAACTGAACGTAGCTCTTCCTTCTAATGTTAGAAACACCTGTAGATTCCAATATTTGGGAAAACCATCCTAGAAGACACAATGAACCAGTCAGGTACTTGTGCTGATTTATAATGAAACATTTTGGAATCAAAAATAGTGAAAGTAGGACAATATTCCACTGAACATTGATGCCTCTTTTGCTTTAATTTGTGATGAAGCCACACACAGAGAGCACATATTTAAAAAGGCAAAAGATTTATAAGATCTGAAGAGAAACCAGAGTATCAGAGCAAATTAAAAAAAAAAAGGGGGTTTGCCAGGCACAGCAGTGCACATGTGTAATGCCAGCACTTGGGGGGCTGAGGCAGGAGGATTATCATGCATTCAAAGCCAACCTGGGTTACATAGTGAGTTCAAGGTCAATCTGAACTACATAGCAAGACCCTGTCTCAAATAAAAATAAAACAAAAGACTCGGGGGTTCTCCCACTGCCACCTTCCTGAGAGTAACTCAGAGGACGTCATCTCTGTGCCCCTTCCCTGTCTAGAAGCAGAACAAGACCTGGGGCACCTGGGTCTAGATTTGAATCTCGGTTCTGATCAGCTTTCTAAGACTCGCTTTCCTCACCTGAGAAGGAAGGTTGATGTCAGCGCTCCACAGGGTTAGTGAGAGACTGCAGTGGGATAGTATCTGTGTGCACACTTCCTGGCACTCTCTGGTCTTTCTATTTCTATTCTTGCTGCCAGTCTCCATGGAGTGTTTGTTTTTAGCACAAATCAGATCGCTCCTGCTCTGTGCCTAAAACCCTTCAATAGTTTCCCACCTCATGGAATAAAATCCAGACTGTCTCACATGCCTCCTAGACTGTCTGCCCTGGACACCGCTGACTTCCTGAACCTCTCTGTCCTTCCCAAACATGTCACCTCGTTGGTCTTTTTCAAATGGGCCCAACAGGTTCCATCTCAGGGGACAAAAGGGCTGCATCAATTCTCCCCTAGACTCTACAGGGCTGACAACTTAACCCCAACTCTCAGGGGGCTCCCCTGATCACTCCTAAAAGCAGGGAGAACTTGACAGTCTGGGGGAGTTGTGACCTGTGAAGGGCAGCATCTGGCTTGTCCTGCAGGGACCTAATGCTCCTGTGCTGGGCAGCCAGATTGTGGGTACCCCAGAGCAGACACCATCCCATACGCTGGCCTCGCTTCTCCATACAGTGAGAAAGTGTTTAGTCCGTGTGAGCTGCAATGGACAGGTCCATCCCAGCCCTAGCGGTCCTAGGGGAGCTGGTTCTGGGTTACCCTTTAAACCCTCTGTGCTGCTCACTAAGCCATTATCTCTCAGCCCCAGGTTCTGTCCTCTGCTTTGAGCCTGCTTTAATAATACTCTTTTCCACCTGGCTCTGCCCAGGGGATGGAGACTGGAATGCTGGCGGAGGAAAGACCACTCCTTCTGGTCTGCTTGCTATGGACTTGGCTTCCAGTGAGCATTGCTCCAGCCTCCCACCGCTGTTTGCAATTATAGGAGCAAATCCTTCCTATAGCAGCACCAGTCTGAAGTTTCTCCACTGTGGAATCAGTGTTTCCTCACCCCCTTGTCCTGCTGGCCAGTGGCCCTTCTCACAAGCCTGGCTTCCCTTCTCTGAGACTAGAGGCACTGGCATTAGCTGAGCTTAGCTGCCTCCTCCTCCTTAGAAGATTGGGTGTCAGCTCTGTGATCCCCTCCTTTGGGTTCCTGAGGTTTAATAATCCATTCTCGTCCCTTTGCTCTTCTAGCCCGGGGCAGGGAGGAAGGAAGCTCCTTCCTGCAGTTGCTACCTCCATGACATCTTAGGGTTCTCTCCTTGCCTCTGCTCCAGTGGACAACTTTATACCTGTCCACAACTCTGTATTAAATTCTCTCCATCTCAATAATTCATGTGGTTTCTGCTCCCGCCTGGATCTTGAGAGGTATAGTAAGCCAGGACATAAAGAAGGAGAAATTAGACCACTCTGTTAAGATAGAGACCAAAGTGGCCAGAGGATGCTCAATCCAGACAGTGAAGGGAACAAGGAGAAACTGGGCAGGTGGCAGATTCTCTAAGGTCTAGGAGAAAACAAATTATAGGCCAGGGTAGGGCAGGATGATAGGGATAGGCCCAAGAAAATTTCATTCAAAAACATGCATGAAAAGCCTCCTGAATCTCAGGTATTCTAACTAAAATGATACACAAGGCTGGGTTCCATAACAAGTCTTTGTACCTGTAATTAGCAGCCTGTGTGTGGCTCGTGCTCTATAATTACTTCTACCTCCCGAAGGCAACGTGCTGTCATCATGATGGGTGGTCAGTGATGACTTACAATGGAGAAGGAGGGAGAAGGGAAAGAAAGGACACAGGAAAGAGCAGGGAATGACCAAAGATTTTGATATTAAGCAAAAAATATCCTGAGTTTTAATGAAGGCAAAGTATAGCTCAGAAAACCACCTCTTCTTCACTTATGTATTTTTATGTTTTTTTTTTTAAATATTATTTTGTCAGCTCATATTTCTTTCTAACCCAACTGGGTAGCAAGGAAAGAGGTCAGGGGTTGAGAGAGAACAAGGTTTCAGAGTTTCTGAGACCTGGGAAGAAGATAGAGATATCTGTCATTCGGTGTAAGGAAGAATAAAAAAGGTGTTCAGGAAGGACCGTGCTAATTCAGTGTTTCTCAGACTTGCTTAGGGAAGTGTACTAGTCAGCTTTCCCATTGCTAAACACAATATCCAGCACTCACTTAAAGGAAGAAAGGTTTAAACTTAAAGGAAGAAGTGTTTGATTTAGCTAATGGTTTGAGGTAATTCAGTCCATAGCCAGTTGGCTCCAAGGCAGGAAAGTCATGGAGGAAGGTCTAGAATCTGGGAGCCCTACGTTTGGGGTAGGGGCTCCACCGGGTCACCTTAGGCAGGGTCCCAGGGCCTCACAGAAGCTGGGTGGAAGCAGACATAGATGGGCTGTCTTGACTCTGCTCAAGGTGAGTTAGACCTAGGAAGGATCCTGCACCTATGCCCAAGATCAGTTTGGACCAGGATCTGGCTTCAGTATTCATCATGACCAACACATCCTTCTAGAAACAAAGTATCTATACATTTTATCCAGAAAGATGCTAACATTGACATTAAAGACCAGTTACAAAACCAAAACCAGCTACAAAGACCAGTTACAAAACCAGTTACAAAGCTCTGCCTGTGAGACAGAGGCAGGCTTGCGGGGCCCTGGAGGAGAAACAAGAAGCCAAATCACCCTTCCCATGAGCCAGACAGTGCACGGGCTAGGAGACAGAAAACACACCTCTCGCCTCCCCACACCCCGGTAAGCAACAGGCTGATATGGAGGAACACAGGCTAGTTGATAGCAACTGAGGTATAAAAACAACTTAATGCTTGTATTGTTTGACTGACTTTGCAGACCTAAGGCTGGTAGTCTGAGTATCTATTTAGAGGATAACAATATGCAATATAGCAACTATGGGGGACTTCCTTCTGTCTTGTTTTTGAAATCTAATATTGTTCATACTGTTTTGATTAATTCCATTTTACTGTTTTGTTTTATTCAATGTTCTGTTTTGATTGGTTTTATTCTGTTCTGTTTGTTTGATTTGATTATGTCTGATGGTATGGGCAGGAATTTTGAAGGTAACAAGAGGCATTATGGTAGCCATTGTTGATTTCCTATTATCCTATTTTGAAGTCCTGTATCACTTTCATTGTCTTGTTTTGATTGGCCTTATTTTGTTTTATTTTATTTTTGTTGTTGTTGTTGTTTGATTCTCTGAAAGAAAGAAAGAAAGAAAGAAAGAAAGAAAGAAAGAAAGATCCAGTTGCTTTGAAATTCCTCCCACCTTCTGAGCTTGGGACAAGCTAGAAAATGTGATTGCAAAGTATAGTGAATGTTCAATTTTTGAAGAAATTTATTATAGTAAAAGACATATTAGCTAGCTGTGGTGGTGCAAACACCTGTAATCCCACCTGTAATCCCAGCACTCGGGAGGCTGTGGCAGGAGGATCCTTGTGAGTTCAAGAGCAGGAAATACTGTTTTGTGAATATCTTTAGATGCATGGCCATGGCTACCTGTATGTCTTGAACTGATTCAAATTGTTTAATTTACATGGTCATTTTATCTTTGGGGAAAAGCCAGAAGTCACATGGTGTCAAATCCAGTGAATAGGATGGAAGAGGACGCACTGAAATGCTTTTACAAGCCTGCTTGGATGGCGCTCAGTAGCTACCTTCACTGTATTTTGGACCACATCTTGGTTTTTATTTGTGTGTTTGTTTTTGTCTTCTTGAGACAGGGTCTCACTACACAGTTCAGGCTGGCCTTGAGCTCACTTTGTAGCCCAGGCTGGTCTCGAACTCTCAATGATCCTCCTGCCTCAGCCTCCCAAGTGCTGGGATTACAGGCGTGAGCCACCACACCAGGCTTATGTGTTTTTTATTTTTATGTAATTATTTTTTTATTCCTATATGTTTGCAGTTCATGATTACATTAATTGTGGGGAGTTGGTACATGTATGTAACACATCTTAATTCTTTTTACTTCCCTTTTTCCTCCTCTCCCTCCTTACCCCCTTGTAAAGACACAAAAATATACTTCCAAGATTACTGCAGAAAGTGGCAAGAACATTGGCAGAAGTGTCTTCCAAGGAAGGGTGACTATTTCAAGGGGTATTAATGGTAATATGTGTTTTACTTTTACATTTTTTTAAATTTAAAAACACACCATATTTTTTGAGCAGCCACTGCATGGGAATTACTTGACTCTGTACCTCATGGCACTGTGGCAAAAGCTGAGACAAACAGCAAATAGAATTCTACCTCTGATCTGCCAGATAATTTTCCTCCTATCAGCCAGATAATTTTCAGGCCAGCTGCACCTATTCACACATGAGCAACCAGCATACATTTAAAGAGGAGGAACAGAGTCCATATTTTTAAATGCTCACTCATACCCTTTGACTCTGGCTGCGCACCTACTCTCTCATCTCCCACTCCCTCTGTCCCTGTCTCCCCTCCCTGTCTCTCTCTCTCTCTCTCTCTCTCTCACACACACACACACACAGGATATCACATATTCAAAGAAGTGCATTGCAGCAAAAGATTGGACACTGACCTGAATTACAGTAAGAGTAGACTAGACAAATTATGGCACATCTATAAGATGAAGAAGTGCATGGCTGATAAAAAGCAGTAAGGCTCCTCTCTCTGTACTGATAAGGAATCATATCCAAAATATGTTTAAAAGTTATAACTGTTTAAGAAAGCAAGATGCAAAAGAGCACTTACAGCAGGCTCTCATTTGTGTGAAAAGTACTGCTGTGTACACAGCAGCTTTCCAATGCCAAGACTACCTGTGGTAGGTGCCCGAAAGTCTGGCACTAGAAGTCACCTCTGGAAAGAGGGCATGGGCAGTAGAAGCGGGAGAGAGGCTGGTTTTCCCCCCATAAACTGTTTTGCTCCTTTGGATTTCGTTAATGTGTGACGTTATTGTTTTGATTTAAAAAAATTTTTTTACAAAGGCAGGATGTATTAGCATTTCACCCAGACTGAGGAGAGCTTAGAAATCCATCAGTTCAAATGCCCCGCTTCGTTCTCTTCTCTGGCACTTGCCGTGACATCTTGTTTCACTTAAATGCCCTTCCTCAGCCTGCGGGCATTTCCCACCTGAGTGCTCACCTCAGGCCCCCATGACTCACACTGCCCCCCACATTGAGCTGCTTCTGGGAAGGCCCTTGTCTGCCACGCTGCTCCTGTCCCCTGGGTATTCCCATCAGTGCCAGGGCACACTTGGCCCTTTTGTCACCTAAGGGTTCTGTTCTTCCTCTGACCTCATCCTCAATCCCTAGACTTGGGCTGCTTCCCGGTAGGTCCTATGATTCCCTTTCTCTTCTTCTCAGTTGTTTAAACCGCTGATTCCTGTAGCTAAATTCTCCTGTATGTGATCAAAAGTCCCCCCGACCCCGATCACTCAGGGTTCAGGTAAAAGGTTATAATACAGTAACCTTGGGTCCCCACCCACGCAGGTCCAGTAAGTCAGAGCTGGCAGAGCAGAACCTGCTCCTCCATGGGTCTTCTGTCCTTTTTTCCTACCTCATGAGTCTGGGAACTACCCAGCTTTTGTTCAAATTTCTTAACAGGCTCTTTCTGGGGAAAAAGTATCTTAAAGTGAAACAAGTCCAGATTTGAGGCAGAGAGGTGTGTGTGGGTTGGAATCTGTACCTGCTAATTACTAGCAGTGTGGTCTCAGTTGAGGTCCTTCTACCTCATTCAGCTCAGGATTCTTTCTGAACGGTGAATCTGAGAGTCCTACTTCGCAGGGCAGTAATGACGATGAAATGGGATTTGTACCTAAGGGTATAATTTAGAGCTTTGACTCAGAGTGCTGCTTTCTCCTCCTGCACCTTCTCCCATCTCCCTTTGCCAGCTTCCTTCTGTGGAAGCTTTGTCACATATGCACTCACCACTGTACCTATGCAGGAACAGCTGCTGCATACTTATTTATGCACAAATAAGCTCACCCAGAGATGCAGAGATGCATATGCATATGGCTCGAGAAGCAAGACTCTTTTTTTTTTTAAGAAAAGGAAAGAAAAAAGAAAAGCAAGTGTAGAAGAAGAAATGAATGAACAGGCAGTTGAAAAAATGGACAACTGAGAAATAAAAGCTCAGTGGAAGGAATGAGAAGAAAAAGTCAGTAGAACTCCAGGCACCTCCTCACAAAGAATGCAATCATTATGCACTGCAAATGTGCACTAATAAAAATCAGGTGGATGGTAAAACTACAAAAATAGAATAAATGATGATAAACACAGCATATGTAATCTTGTAAGATGATGCTAAAGCAGTTTTAGAAGGAAATTTATAGCCCTTAATGCTTAACTTAGTATGGTGAAAGACTCAAGTCAACCCTAAGTAGGTAGATATAAAAGAGAAAATTAAACTCAAGGTAAATAGAAGAGGAAGCAAAGAAGAAAACAAATCAGTAGAGAATATATAAATGATAGAGTCTACCAAGCCAACATTTGATTGAAGAAATTAACAAAATTAATAAATCTCTACCTAGACATTGAAAAGAATCATAAATTCCAATGAGTGAGAGATATTACATAGGCATTACAAATATTAAGAGGAAAATGAGAGAAAATTATGAACCATTTTATTGTTTATGAACAAATTTCTTGAATAACACAGTTATCAAAACTAACCCAGGGAGAAATAAAATTCTGAATAGTGCCATACCTATTAATTAAATGTGATTTTTAACTAAAGAAAACTTCACACAAAGAGAATAACAGTCTCTGAAGTATTCTATAAGATATTTAAGAATGGCATAATACTATTTTTGTGCAAATCAGAAAATAAAAAGGGAAGGGAATCTTCTCAACTCATTTTATGAGGTCAGCATAAATCTGAAAAAATCAGACAAGAGCATTACAATAAAGGAAATTACAAACTACCTTTATAAACACAGAAGAAAATTTCTTAATGAGTACAATCAACAATGCTGACAAATCAAATTCAATGATCTTAAAAACGATAATGCATTATGGCCAGAAAATTTGTCCCAAAATGTAATATTAGTTTTCCCATTTTAAATCAATCAATGGATCTCACCATATTACCTGAACAAGGAGAAAAATTATATTACCATTTCAATAAAAAATTATTTGACAAAATTTAGTGTCCTTTCATGACTTTAAAAAGTAAATTTCAGTAAATTATAAATAAAAGGAAACTTTCCCAAATTAATAAAGTTTATTAGTAAATAAACTTTCCCAAATTAATATATATATATTTTTTTAAAATCTATAGCTAATTGTGTATTTAATGGTGAAAGGTTAAATGGTTAAATATTTAATGGTTAAATGTTTTCTCTCTAAAATCAGAAATAGGGCAAGAATTTCATCTCTCACCACTTCTATTCCATATTTTAGTATAAATCTTCCATGAAATAAGGTAAATAAAGAAACATATATTGGAAAGTGAGTTATATTCACATATAGCATGGCTGCATATATGGAAAATCCTAAAGAATATACAAGAAATAATTTTTAATGGTAAGAGAATTGATTGATGTAACAATATATAAAAATTGCATACTGGGAGCAAAAAATTAATCATCTAGCACCAATGTAAAAATAGCATGAATTTAAAAGAATGTTCATAATTTTTATATTAAAAACTACATAATATTGCCAAGAGAAATTTTAAAAGTTCATTATAAAAGGATACGTATTATATTTATATATATGAATTTACATATACATACATATATTTATATGTATATTCATATACATATCCATTCTCCCTATAATCATCTATACACCTTACTTACCCACAGTTAAAATCTTAGTAAGTTTTCTCATAAAAATCAATAAACTGATTCTAAAAATGTATATGAAAATAAAAGAACCTGGAAAAGCCAATAGGATTTTTTTTTTTGGTACCGGGGATGTTGCTCACGACCTTGCACTTGCCAGGCAAGCACTTAAGCCACTAAGCTAAATCCCCGGCCCTGCCAACAGGATTTTGAAGAAAGTTTAGTTGGAGGCTACTTCATTTTAAGGCTTACTCTAAACCAACAATAATCAAGACAGATGTATGGATCAATTAAGCCAAATAGAGAATCCAGAAAAAGACCTATACATGTATTGCCAGTTGATTTTTCTCAGAGACACCAAGATTTTAAATATAGAAAGAAAAGTCTTTTCAACCTGTGATTTTTTTTTTTTTTTGCCACATGGAAAAAGCAAATCTTGACATTACTTCATACCACATATAAAAATTTATCTGAGATGGATCACAAACTAAATGGAGAGTTAAGTCTATAGAATTTCCAAAAAAAAAATATAAAAGATCATTTTCCTGATCTTCTAGTAGACAAAGATTTCTTAGTATTATATATGAAAGTCACAAACCATAAAATAAAAACCTTGATAATTGGTACTTTATCACAATGGAAACCCTTTGTTCTTCTAAATATGCCTTTAAGAAAATAAAAAGACAAACCACAGACTAGAAGAAAATATTTGCCATACATATATCAGACAAAGAACTTGCATTCAGAATTGTATGAGTCAGTTTTTCATTGTCAGGACATAATATTTGACATAGGCAACCTAAAAGAGAAAAGGTTTATTTTGGCTTATATTTTCAGACGTTCAGTGCATGGCCAGCTGGCCCCCATGCAGAAGGGCGTGGCAGAGGAAAAGGGCCCTCCTCCTCCAGACAGCCAGGAAGCAGATGGAGCCAGCAAGAGCCACAGAGGAAGGGACCAGGGGCCAGACCAGACATAATAACAGGGGTCACTCCCTTGTGACCCTCCCAGATGCTTCACTAATCTCCCAGGTTTGTCTCAAGTTAATCAAATTGACAATCAAGATTAACCATCACAACAAGTGCAAAGCCCTGAGTTTGATTCCTGGCACCAAAAAAAAAAAAAAAAAAAAGATGAACCATTACAAGAATATCTAAACAACGCTTACAACTCAATAAGAAAGACACAGAGGCCTGTTTTAAATTTTGAAGCTGAAGGTATGTGAATAATGTATAATTCATGTTCAATCTCATTAATCACCAGGGAGGGCAAATTAAGTTACCATCTGATATTCGAGAATGGCTACCTTCTTTTAAACTGACCATATCAAATAATTGATGAGGATGTGGACCAGTGAGAATGCTCACATGTTAAAGGGGAGACCGTAAGACTGCACAACCACTTTGGAAAAGTTAGGCAATTTTCTATAAATTTGAACATATTCTTAACCTATAATCTAGTAATTCTACTTTTAAGTGTTTACTGAAGAGAAATGAAAATGTGTCTACACTGAGATTTATATGTAATACTCATAACAGCATTATTTATGATAGCAAATAAACTTGAAATATATGAATGTTCCTTAATGGGTAAATAGATAAATGAATTGTGGTGAAACCATATTCTTAGTTTTTAAAAAAGGAATAAACGGATACACTCAAATTTGAGGAATCTCAAAAACATGTTGAACAAAGGAAGTCACCCTCAAGAGAACAAACTGTACAATTCTGTGAAAATGAAGTTCTAAGATGTAAAATGAATCTATACTTACAGAAATCAGGTAAGAGATTCCTTGAGATGGAATGCTTAGGAAAAGTCTTGTGGAAGACAACTCCAGTGACTCTCTTTGAATCCAAAACAATTACTGTGACTGATTATTTGGAGACTCATTTCCATACACTGATATGTAAAAAGCTGGCTAGGCTATTTCCTTCCCTCTTCAATTGGTTTTAAGCATTGCAAATAAGGCTAGCTGAGGTGCTAAAAAGCAATCTCTTTAGCCGACAGACAGTCCTGTTTCCTACTGGAATAGTGTTCTCCATACAATACAGATAAGTACAGGATATGAGCACAGATGTTAGAGCAAATAGCTCCGGGAATGTCAACTCGGTACAAGCCTCAAGATAAAGAGGTTATGACTCCCCAAGGCACAAGAGTTTGTATATCAGAACCGAAGCACAGCCCCCTAAAACAATTCCATTGCTACCCAAATTGGATTATGTAAATTGATCCTGCTACATATCTTTATCTCTGCAATTTACAGAGATGCTAATCTTACACCTGGCCAGTTACTCACATAATTCCCCCCATCCTCACTGTCACTCATAGCTGAGCCACCCCCCTTCTTCACAAGATAATAAATTCTGGGAGAGGCCTAGAATCAGGGCCTTTTTCCATTGCTCAAGGAAATTGGATTTAGGACCCCATGGCTGTTTTTACTCTCACCGTGAGTTGCATTGGTGCTGGTAGATTGGAATTAACTTGCTGAGATTCCATTGATGTCTCAATGAGATTACAAACACAATTTTTGGATTGTGAGGAAAACTAAATAGAGGACTACAATGCTTGGGTGACTGAACTCAATATTGGGGTTTACAATAAGTCTGACTGTCAAAAGAGAACAGGGCAGTTATGTCAAAGAGACCTAGGGCAGTTTCTGGGGAGAGTAGTGCAGAAGTTATGTAGGTGAACATACTCGTCAAAATTCAAACTAGATGTGGTGGGGCACCCCATGATCCCAGCACTCTGAGAGGCTGAGCCAGGAAGATTGCAAGTTCAAGCCCAACCTGGGAAGTTTAGCAATTCAGACAGACCCTATCTCAGAGTAAAATAACAATAATTAAAATTAATGATTAAAATTTAAAGGGGCCAGGGATATAGTTCAAAATGAAAATCCTGGGTTCAATCCCCAAGAACAGAAAAAAAAAAGAGGAGGAGGGAGGAAGGAGGAAGGAGAGAGAGAGGGAGAGGGAGAAGAAAAATCACCAAACTGCACATAGAAGGGTGTACATTGCATTGCATGTAAATTGTGTCTCAGTATGATTGATTTTTTAAATCCACCCGTATCTCCCCCTTTTCCACATGCACACTAAGGTGATACAGTCCTGTGAGGTGCTTCTACCTGGCTGGAGTTCCCAGGCCTCACACCTTCATGGCTCTTGGTCTTAAGCCTCTGCCTTTGTTTCTAAATCAGGGGCTGCTTGGTTCTGGCGCCCAGCAACAGCTCTCCAAGTTTGCGCAGGCCAAGGCGTTGACAGGGCATCCTGACCCAAGGAATGTTCAGTGCTGAAACTGGGGGAGCCCAGTCACACTGGGACAACTGGTCACCTGACCTGGGGTCTTTCGCTACAGATTTCTTCCCCGGTCCCAGCCGTCACACTGGCTTGGGCACTTGGTGTGTGCTCAGTAAATGATTGCTGAGAGCCTGGAATAGACTTCAGAGTTCTGCTCTGGTGGCCCCGGGCACAGAGAGGCTGAAGAGGAAAGCCAGATGCAGAGTGCATCCAGCCACAGATGTGAGGCTCACTCCATGTGGGGCTCACTCGGGTCCCCCGGGAGCTCCAGCCTCCCACCACATTGTCGGGGTTCTGGAAGGCAGATGCAAGCTGACTTCAAGCCCCATTTAAGTTTCTGGAGCAGGCAGCGTCCTCCAGGGCCGCACCTCCAGGAAGCTCCGCCGGCCTTGCTATTTCCCGCTCCAGTGAAGTCATCCAACCCCAAGGGGCCACCGTTTCCTCTCCACACCCCCCAGCACGGCTGCCCAGTCCCAGCCATGCCCGGGATAAGTGCTGACCTTCCAGGGACAGTGTGCTCGGAAAGGGCCTTTAAGTCAACAAAAACAGCCTGCAGGTCTGCCAGGGCTGGCTCGTTTTCTCCCTCTGATCCCGGGTAGAAAAACAACCAGCCTTAGGGAGGTTGGAGCACAGAGCCGTGACCTTGGGCCTCTGTCCTCTCAGCCTGTCCCCAAGGGGTGACGGTGTCAGGACTCGGTTCCCCCGGGAGCAGCGGGGCCGGAGGGGAAGGCGGTGGCTTGAAACAATGCCACTACGTCTGCCTGCTTGCCAGGGTTAGCCTCAGGGCGCAGGGTGGGCAGGGGGCCAGGCGGCTGCAGGAGCCGGCTCGTCCGGGGCCAGCACCCCTCACATAATGCACGGTGGCCTCTGCTCTGGGCAGGACAGGCCTGTCACCTGCAGGGGACCCTCCTGTCGGCTCTCCTTCCAACCCCCCGCCCCCGCCCTCCCCGACACAGCGGGTGTGTCCCGCTTGCAGGTCCCGGCCCGGGACCCTGAACCTGCGCGGGGCCACCGAAGCTTGGCCACCGGGCGCCAGCCCCGCTCCCCGCGGCACCTGCCTGCCCGCGCTGGGCCCGCGTTTGTTGATGCAGGTGGAGCAGAGGCTGCAGCTTCCGGGCCTGGCAGAAGGGTGAAAGTCAGGGGTGAAGCCCAGAGAGCGCGGGGCGCGGCCAGGGCCCCCCCCGCCGGGCTGAGGTACGTCTGGTTCTCACAGGGATGGCAGAAGGCTTCAACCAGGCTGAGGCTTCCCTGAGAGAAAAGCTCGGTCTCCCGGCCTGCTGGCCATGGCCTGGTTACGGCTGGCACCACCAGGCTGCAGGCGCAGCCCTGGGAGGCTGAGGCAGGAGCATGGGAGTTGTTCGAGGTCCCACAGGTCAGTCAGAGAGGGGCCTGAGCGACGAATGCCCCTGATTCCCGACTGCCAAAGAACCTCTTAGTAAATCTGGAAATTTCATTTTGGAAATCTGGGAGAATACACACCAAAATGTCAACAAAGGGATTATCAAATAGTCTCGATGTTTTGTTTTATACTTTTCTTTTTCTTTCTTTTTTTTTTTTTTTTTTTTTTTTTACTATGAGCAAGAATGAGGTAGGCATTTATGCCCAATGGAGTACTACTTTGGTCATAAATAAGGTTAAATTTGAGTCATTTGTAGGAAAACTCGAGCTATTTGTAAGACAACTGAGTCTATCACATGATTTCTCTTATACAAGAAACACAAAATATAAATAAATTAAAGAGCAAAATAAAAGATAGATACTAGGAAATGGGGAGAGAGATCTTTTTCAAATGAGGAGACCAAGAGATTGAAGCAGGAGGGAAGAGGGGAGGGAAAGGGGTGTAAAAAGAATTAAAATGCATTGTGTACCCCTTCCACTCCCTCAAGGGACACAAGAGGTACATACTGCAAACATAGTAAAAACAAAATCAAAATTAAAACTGCACGCAAGGGTAACCTGGGCAAAGGAAAATGAGAGTTCTGAGGAGACGACGCAGCCTTTAATAATGGGTAAATAGGGGTTCGAATTCATTAGCTTACAGCGAGGAGGAGGCAAGAAAAGGCAGCAGAAAGGAAAACGCTGGAAGAACATCTGAATGAAGACAATGAAGAGAAAGAGGCCGAGGGAAGGGAGAGAGGATGTCAACGGGAAGCAGGAATATTCCCCTTGGAGCCCCCCGTGCTTGGTGCTGGCCTCTCAAAAGCAGAGGACGTGGTTAGTCAGGGGCCTCTGCTTTCCTGCGGGCCAGGATTGAAGAGCCTGGCCCTGCTGACCAGGGGTCGCCTCCCAAACTAGTGTCTACAGTGGCTCAAGCTGCAGACACTGACTTTTAATAAAAATGTTTGCAGAGCCTCCACGTAGGGCTTCTGGGTCTGTGTCTGTATCTGTCTCTCATTTCTTTCACTGCCCCCTTCCCCTCCTTACACACACACACACACACACACACGCATACACAAACACACGCATGCACACACACTCTGCGTAGAGAGGAGCGCACCTCTTGTCTCTCTCCCTGGGGAACCCATGCGGGGGTGGAAATGGTCTTGGCTACCAGTGCAATGAAACCATCCACCGTAATGTTCTGTTTTCTGAGTGGATCTTTGCTTTAAAAGCTGCAAAATAACCCTGTGTCCCCCAAAAAACTCACAGTCTGTGTTGTTCCGGGTGCTGGGGACCGAGAAAATGAATGCCCTGAGGGTGTCCGTGACACAGGCTCTTGGCTGAGAGGCTCTCTCTGCAGGACCCTGGTAGCCCTAGGTGAGCCTGGCTAGAGATCACAGCTGATGGTTAAACCACCCCAAGGGCCCAAGAAGCTCATCTTCACTGGGCCAGAACAGCCTGGTCCATACCTCAGAACCACAGGGCAAGGACAACCAGGACGTCTCTAAAGATGCACCCTGGTTCCCAGTTCCAGCTGGGTGACCTCAGGTAAGCTTCTTGACATTCTTTTTGCATCAGAACATGGAAACCAATTAATGATTCACACATTTATTTTTCAGCAAATACTCACCAAGTGCTGACCGTAGGTAAGGCGCTGGGAATTCAACAGAAGCCCGGCTCTTGTCTCTGCTGTGAAGCAGCCTGTAGCTCAGGCAGGACAGACTGCACCTTCTTGTCCTAACCATTGGTGAGCATCTGTCCCCTAGATTAGAAAACAGGATTCTTTAGAGACACTGAAGAATCTCCAAGGAGACAAAGCCTTCTGACATAGTCACACAGTGCCTAATGCCAGGGATACATTCATCTGGCACTTTTGTCATTGTGCAAGCTTCAGAGTGTACTTACACAAGTCTTGATGGTGTGACCTAGTACACACCGAAGGTCTATGGGGTGTGTATAAATAGATATATCTATTAGGTCTATACAGTATAGCCTACTTCTCCCGGGGCCATCATGGGAATAGTATAGGATTGAATCAAGCCAGGCTCGGTGGTACAGACCTGTACCCCCAGCACTCTGGGATGCTGAAGCAGGAGGATCGCAGCCAAGGCAACTTTACAACTTACTGAGACCCGATCTCAAAATTTGTAAATAAATAACTAAATAAGTAAACAAGGACTAGGGAGGTAATGTAGCACCAAGGTCCTGGGTTTAATCTCCAGTACTGAATAAAAGGTTAAACCTCGATGAAGAGAAAATGATGTAATCAAGAGATGCAGTAGGGGCTGAGGGTGTAGCTCAGGCATGAGCTTTGCGCTTAACACGCTCAAGCACCAGAAGGAAAAGGGGTAAGGTAAAGAGGAGGAAGGGAAGGAGAGAGAGACAGAGATACAATAAACGTCCCTGAGCTATGTGTGGCTGTCCCCAGTGTAACAGGTCACACTGGTTTACAGTCAACCTGTTTTAATAGGGAGAAGGAGCACACTCCAAAGTAACAACTAGAAAATATAGTACTGCAAATGTACATAAACCAGTAATGTAGTCTTCTGTTCTTATCAACTGTTAGACACTCTCTATGATTGTGTACTGGATTTGTGTAAGACCAGCTGCACAGTAGGCTTGTTTACATCAGTATCATCACAAACACATGAGAAATATGTTACGTTCCCATAGTCCCAACAGCTACAGTATTGCTATGCAATGGGAAGTTTTCAGATCCATTATAATCTTATAGGGTCACTGGTCACTGACTGAAACATGGTTACGAAGTATATAACTGTACCAATATTTTTATATAGTATTTTACTGTGCTAATATTTTACTGTACTAGCATTTTTATGTAACTGTCTCCCCAAGAAATGGCAATCTTCCAAACACTCCAAGATGACAAGCAACACAGAACTTCCAATTAACTTTTATAGTTGCTCATTCTTAAATATAAATAGACAACCATTCTCATTAGAGAAGACAAGAGGCTGTGAAAGAAGAATGAGAAGCTATAAAAAATATAGTCGTTTAATAAGAGAGAGATGTTGGTAATGAGTAGGTAAAACAAAACATTCCATAGAAAAGTTAGAAGATAATTTTGAGGATATCGTCAGGAAAACAGAACAAGGAGATAAAAAATGAGAGAAAAAAAGAAAGTTAAGGAATCAGTAAAAGAGATGCAATAAACTACTAACAGAAATTCCAAAAGGAAAGAGAGAAAATGGTGGGGGGGAATTACCAAATAAATAATATGATAAAATTTTCCCAGACTAAAGAGTATGTCACTGGAATATAAGAACTTGCCAAAAGCCTGGCACAAAGAGTTTTAAAAGAATTTTTTGGTAGAGATTTGATCCTGAAATTCCAGAACAACAATCATAAAGAAAAGAATTTAACAGCATCCAAGGGGAAAACAAACAAAAAAATTACACACAAAAGAATAAAAATGGCATTGTACAGCTCCAGAGGAAATGCATCATAAAATTATGAGAGAAAATTTTCAACCCTTGTTTCTGTACCTAGTATATTTATCAGTCAAGTGAGAGAAGACAGATGTTTTCTAGACATGCAATGCTTCAGAAAATGTGTTTCCCATCCACACTGTGTCAAGAAAGGCTGGGAGAATAAATGCCAGCAAAACAAGAGAGTAAACCCAGATAGAAAAAGTCATATATTCCAGGA
This sequence comes from Hydrochoerus hydrochaeris, assembly GCA_004027455.1. NCBI lineage: Eukaryota > Metazoa > Chordata > Mammalia > Rodentia > Hydrochaeridae > Hydrochoerus > Hydrochoerus hydrochaeris. The sequence goes on from PVLA01005475.1 coordinate 145,127, forward strand.
AACGAGCTTGGACTTCAGAGATGTGGTAAAGAGAAGTTTCAAAGGACACTGTGTGCTAGAGCTAAGGTGTAACCAGGACAGAATGGAGAAGGACAAAGTGCACACATAAAGGGAAAACACAGGTTGATAGCATAAATTATATACATGGTAGATTATGTGATGGAGCTTTTGCAAAGAAGTATGGAAAATTATTCAGGTAAAAACAAAGGTAATTAACAACTCAAGGAAAAACAAAAAGCTACACAGGAAAAAGAATGTAATCATAGCGTACTACTTGACTCTGTCCAAATATATTTACAGTCTTAATAATCCAGACTTTGATTATTAATTGCCGGAGTCCAGCTGCAGCAGGGCTAGGGTTTCCCCGTGGTCAGGGAGTCGGTGATTGAGAGACAGAAAACACTGCACCCCAGTTTGTGAGTGAATCTGAATCCGCCTTTATTTTTTAGAAGCTGGAATATATATTTGCCAACCCTGGCAGCAACCCCCAGCCCCAAGCAGGAAACGCCCCAGGCCCAGGGCCAGGCAGGGACAATCCCAAACAATAGGTGTTAATTGACCTCAACTCCAAGCAGAAGGCGC